>SKCR01042034.1:0-79885 GCA_019454045.1 Zanthoxylum bungeanum | reverse complement strand
TTGTGTTGTTGTAGCAAATTAACTATGTGACAAGGAAATTGCACTCTCATCATTTGTGATTAGATCACCATAGATATATAAATGAAGAGAGGTCCCTATGATTAGTTCCTGGACTGAGAATGATATGAGACAGTATCAGTCCCCGAATGATTAATCATTAAATGTCCCTAGCCGGAGTATTATCGAGACTGGACATCGATAATGCGGAATAGGCTAGTATTGCACTTGTGTGTGTTGTGAGGGCACAACGACATAGTTCTCATATATATAAGTATCGGATACTTATCCAAGTGCGATAGGAGGTCGTGTTTCACCGATGGTACGGGAAACAGCTTCGCTCTGGATAGACCCTTCGAAATCCCATTGGTATTATGACAATGTGTCTATGGGAGGATGAAATCAAGGTAGGTGTGTATAGTCTTAACCTGAGACTTACATCACTAATACTTGCGATAATCGGTAGACTTTGGTCTTGGTGGTATAGGGCATTAACCGGTTCTGCGTACACCACTTCTGGGTTTATCAGAGAGTCGTAGTGTATTGGGTGTGATGTCGAGACGGAAGTATCACTTCAGTCATATTGGAGATGATGTCACGCAGGATACAGTATTAGTGCTCTTAAGTGATGCGCATCCAATCGTGATATTATGACCAGGTCATGAATATCTGATTATAGAGACTAGTTACCAGACATCCGACATGTGTTTCGGACGGGGCAGACACTTATCCAGCCCCAGCCCTAGCACGTGACTATCCGATACTGGGCCGATACACACAATACATTTGTATACTACGCTTGATACAGATCTTAGATATTCTTAATGGATATGTCCGGAGAATTGGGTAGACTTTGTGCTTTATTAGGAGTCGACCTTGTCTCGTAAATCGGTAGAACGTAGTACTTGGTACGTACGTGATTCAGATACTCCAACGACCGTATTTACTGCCAACTTATCCGGGGATCTCATGGGTCGCTTCCCGATAATCCACCGATGACGCATAACTCGCACTCTTGAATAATCTGGGATTATATAGAAGAGAGAGAAAATTAATCTAGGATTAATTACGGAGATATTTTATCTAGGATAAAATATCGTCTAAAGAGAGATAACGATTAATTTGGAATTAATCGGTAAATTAATATATTCGATATATTAAACGAAATTAGATTTCGACGCGGAATTAAAATTAGATTTTAATTCGGGCGAACAAATTAATTTAGAATTAATTCGTTAGCGACGTGAATAGTGAATTTGCTAGGCGTAATCATTTAATTACGGCGCGACGGAAAAATCGTTAATTTGGAATTAACGAACCCGAACCCGAGCCCGAGTGTGATTGCGAGCGCATTTGTATTTTGAATTCGAGTGCGGCGTCGCAAGTCGCATCAAGCGTCAAATCAATTAGTCGCATCAAGCGTCAAATCACTTCTCACTTTGAGTGATGTGACTTGACAATATGTCACTTTAATAAAGTTGATGTGAATAGTGATGGACATGATGTGCATAGTGTTTGCCTTTATTGTTTGACTTTTTAAATGCAAATTAAAGGTAAATTCAAGTGAAATTCATTTGAATTTCACACAAGTATATAAGATATACTTAAATGCAAATCAAATTAACAATTACACAACTTCATCTCTCTCATTTCTCTCTACATGCTCACGCCCAAACTGCCATAGTGGACTAGTTTTTGAACCATTTTGGCGTGAAGAATAAGGGAAGCAAGAGTGGTTTTTCATGGTGAGAAATCAAGTGCTAGCACACTTACGAGTCTTGCGAAGGTGGTAGGGAGATTCACCCATGAGCCGGGATCCGTTAGACGAGGCTTGGAGCTCCGTTTCGAAGCTCAAAATCTGAAAATGGAAGGCAGTGGACTGCTGCAGTGGGCGCCAAAACAGTGGGCTTTTTGTGGCTTCATTCGTCTTCAAATCGTCTCAACCGATCGATATGAGTATTCCGCTACCTCCGTTGGTGTATTCACGCATTATTTCATGTCTTGTTTGATCTTGGGACCTAGATAATTACCAACAATGGCATCAAGAGCTATTGGTTCAAGCATGAATATTGTAGGGCTTAAAATTTGGGTAAATGTTTGTTGAGCATGATTTGAATAAATTGATTGTTTAAGTATGCTTATAACATGTTTAATTTCATTTTGGTTGGACCAATTTGTTGAAAAATGATTTGGAATTATTTTCCCCAAATTGATGACCTTGGCCGAATGGTATGGTGATTTTTGGATTCTTGGAATTTTTGTTTTTGATTCATTTGATGAGTTGGAATCGATAAGGATAAAGTTAATTTGAAACTAATTAGATTGCATTTTGAATTGAACATAAAATCCCCAAATTGATCACCTTGGCCGAATAGGTATCATGCCCTAATGTCTTGGTATATTTTGATTTTGAACAATTGGATGTGTATGAAATCATTTAGGATGTTGATTTAATGTCGATTATGGGTTCGATTGGATTGAAACCAAATCGGACACAAAATCCCTCCTTGGCCGAGACTAAAGAAGCAGTAATGGGTTTGATTTTTTCATTTATGTGTTGGACATGTGATAATGATGATGAGCATGATTAATTGGACTAATATGGTGTTTTAGAAATATTGATTTAGTTGATTAATCATGTAATACACTTTAGTTTAATTGAATATGAAATTGGATTTTGTATATTTAATTAATTGGGCCTAATTTTGGAAATGGACATTAAAGTTGTTGTTGGGCTTATTGGGCTTTGTTGTACAAAGTTGGGTTTAGGCCAAATGGATTGGATCCAATTGGGCCCAAAACCACTTCCGTTAAGCCCAAATGCGACTTAATGAACCTTTAAAGTTTAATTGGGCCTAATGGGCCAAGATTGATTTATGGGCTTATGGGGTAAATCCCGGATTGGACTTTGGTTATCGGTTTGACCCGAGTTGACCAAAAGTCCACGCCTTAACAAATCAATTAAAAGCCCATTGGACTTTAATTGAATTGACGTTGGACGTTAATCAGGCTTTGAGACCCGTATCGATTAAATTTGGAATTTAAATCGTAAAAGGTTTATTAATAAAGTGTAATGTTTAATTTGGAATTGAATAGTGAATTAGTATTAAATACATGTTAAATTTGATTTAATGACGTAGTTTAATTTAATTCATGAATTCGTACTTTGAGTACTTATTCGCAAAAACGAGTTTGACTCGAACAAAATCAAATCGTTGTTTGAACATTGGATGATCACTTAATTATCAGATTAATTAATTTGATTAGATTGATTGATAGCATGCTTATGTGTGTGAATACATGGTTGTGTTGAATGAATAATGTATATCGGATGGATATTAGATGGGTGGGCAATTTTAGAAATTGTTGTAATAAATTCGATTTATTAAATTGGACCTGCGTGTCCAGCCTTATCACCTTCATTCTCTTTGTATTCTCTTCTCACCTATTCCCCTCTATGTATATGAGGTTTCTTTAGAAGTGTAGTGTAACGGGTAGAAGTAATACTAGTGCTAGCATGAGTGAGAAAGTGAGAGATTTGATCGAGGATCAATGTGTAAAGTATCCATCCGCATATCATTATTATTTATTTTCATATGCGCTTTATTATGTATTTAGAATGCATGTTTAAGGGTGTATGATGATAAGACCTTAACAAAGATAATTAAATTGGTAGCCAATTTGCACGCGAAAAAACCTCGTTAAATATCAAGCGTTTATTTTCCTTCCATTGAGTGATTCTTGCTCAAGATCCGAGATTGGCAGGGGTTGTTGGCCAAAGTCAAGCCCTTGTCCGTCGAAGATGTGCTTTAATCACGAGGCTTTGTTCCATATCGGTGTCGTGTCCAAGTTGTGGTTTGTTGGCCAAAGTCAAGACCACTTCTTGTCCATTGACATTGATTACGAAGCTTCCATGTCAATGGGTCCACGCTTGACTGGGATCACTAGGTTTGTTGTGCTAAAGCCAATGCCTAGTTGATTCAGAGGAAAAAGGTTAGGGTATATATTCGATATATAGGCATATATTAGATATATGTTTGGGACTTGGATGTCCACCTACTGGATCTAGGAGTTGGATGGGATCTAATTGATCTTCGAGATCTACCTAGTTAATTATCATAAAATTTGTTGGCCAAAGTCAAGATTGTGTGATATTTAACGGGATCCTAGCCCACTAGGAAACACGGTTTCCCGAGTACTCGACAGAGGGTTCGAGGCTCGACGAAAAATAGTGGGAGGCAAGTATTGAATTTGCAACATTCGTTTGAATACTCGCTAAACGCGCTCATCTATATTTTACTCGTCATTTTAATCAAAAGTATTAGTTGGACTAATATTTTATGTTGTTTTAAAAATATATATAATTGGACTATATACAAACTCATTCAATATATAGTTGATTTTATAATTGGATTATAGTAATCAATATAATTGAATTAAAATTATAGTTGATTAAATAATTGGATTATTGTAATCATTATAATAAATAGTACCTTATTAAATTGATTAAATAGTTGGACTATTGAAATCAAGAAAGAATTGAAAAGTTGAATATTTTAAATGATTTAATTTTCAATGGGAATTATAATAGGTTAATTTATTTGATAAAATAACTTATTATGACTTAGCCCATAATTAAGCAAATAGTGGAGCATAAAATCTTTGGAAGATTTATGTGATGATGACTTTAGTGCTTAATTTAATTTACTAATCATAAATCTATCTTTAGATTTAAAGTATTAAATTGCAATTAATAATTCTTAGAGAATTGATTTGACTATTCTAGTGGAGAGAAGTTGAAGTTTGCAATTGGGCAAGTTGCACAAGGTGCACATCGTTCGATATTCCGAAATCCAAGGCTTGGCCAAAGGTTTGTGAAATATTGAAAAGATAATTAACATATCCCAAAGTGACTACCATTTGGATATGGAAGACACGAAGGAATTAAAGAAAGGGCGAGGCTCTAAATTTAAAAATATTTGTCACAGTATGTTCACTACTAGTATTGAAATTGGATTTTAAATACTTAGTGTGGTACATAAAATATATATATTGATGTTCAGAATCCGCTATGAGCTAGATACTGACTTCAAGCCGAGATTTCTCTACGAATCGGAAACGGGACGAAAGTTGCTGTTTCGACAGTAGATACCTAAATTTAAGAACTACCTTTCGGGTATGTACTTAAATTAGGAACTGTTATAATGTAACTAGTTTGACTAAGACATTATCTCTATATCAGTGTTTAATCTGATGCAGATAAAACCTTTATATTCTAGAACACTAAGTGTTTCATTATATAAAGATGATACTGAGATAAATACATTAGATGTAAATAACAGAATTTATATTTTGAATATAAATAAAATCTCAAACATATAAAATGACAAATAAATAGCTCAAATTGATTTGATCAATAGAGACTTATTTGTGGCATTGTTGTCTAGGACACAATTAAACAAGACTCGTATATCCACACTTTTGAAGAGTGGGTACTAGGACTGATTTGACTATTCAAATAAGGTCTGCGAATATAGTTTATTAGGTAAAATACCTAAAATACTATTTACTTGGTAATGGTAAAAGGGCCACCGATCTGTTAGCCCTATTCATGGTGAAGTAAGTGGGCCCATATCTAGCTAGGCTAGATGTGAACATGAATATTTCGTGACCTTAGCGGATGTGGCATCACGTTGTGGTTATGTGTTTCTTTTGAAGAACACAGATCGGAAAATTTTGAAGTTCCGACACGAAGTAAATAAACAGATCGGCTATAGTATTATTCCGCCACGGTAAGACCGTATTGGAAAATACTTAAGCAGTAAGTTTCATATGTACATGAAAGAGTACGGTATTCTTTCATATTAGGACTCCTCACGAGACACGTCAGTTAGACGGTGTGTCCGAAATAAAACCAAATTTTGTTGGACATGATAAGGTTTATCACGAGTCGCTCTGAGCTACTGTTTCCTTCAATAGGATATGTATTAACAGTGCAAAACTTATTTAGAATAAGGTTCCATATAAATCTGTTTGACAGATGTCATATAGGATATGAGCAGGGAAGAAACGAGGTTTCTCATTCCTGATAATTTGGGTATGCCAGGCATAATGTTTGGTTGATACCAAACTAAAAGACCCAAATTGGATAAGTGCCAATATAGGTTATCCTAAGGGAAACCTTAAGTATAGTACTTATAAATCCCACATGAGAACAATTTGATTGTTGCTCACCATGCGGTTTTCCTGAGAGGAATACCGATATGCAATGGTCAGTGGGAGGATAGTGATACTCGATGAAAATCGGAGTAATATTGTTCAAGGCACGAAGTCCTTAATGTAACACAAACAGTTCATCTATGATGAATCTATACTATTAATCTTCAAATACACAAGAAACTAGTAGATCGGATAGAGTCAGAAAACAACCTAGGGTATGAGTTTCTGATCTCACCCCATAAAGATGTCAATCTTATGGAGGTGTACCATCCGACTACGTTTTGAGGAAGTGATACGAGGTATCGACTCCCTATTATGGCAAAATGTCATGAGTCTGAAATGAATTCCATGTATAACAACTATTTTGGATACTAGTTGTTGTACCACAAGACATTGTGCCTATTGGTACATTAAACGTCTTCAAGGAAGACGTACATGGAAGGCAACATACCAACGTATAAAGCTGGGCTTTTGACGGAAAGGTATCGTTATCAACATTGTGTTAATAACGGTTCAACCTTTTACCTGTTGCCATGGTAAATCCATTTTGAAGATGCTTGTTGATAACTGTATATTTCATTTATGAAATGTGTCAGTTGTAGATCAAAATCGCTTTCCTGAAAAGGAAACCTTTTGGAGGATGCTTACAACATCCTGACGATTTTGTATAACCGACAAACAAGGTTTGAGGGTTGTTCGATCCATGTTTGGATTGAAGCAAGCATAAGGTTCTTGGAACTGTCGTTTTGAAATAATCATAATGGTTTATGATTTGACTCAAAACGAAATAATTCTTGTGTATATAAGGAGGTTAGTGGGAGAGCGCACTGACAGTGAAATTCCCATAAAGCAATTGGTGAAAGCTTGGCTTTCATAGATATTCTTTCAATAGAAATTCTACGTAGACTTCTGGGGAGTAACAACCTTTATTCAAGGAATAAAGATCTACTGGGATAGATTTGGAGTTGTTAACACTCTCTGGGAAATTGTACATTTAAAATGTACTTGATAGGATGTCTCATACGCTTCGAGCATATGGAGTCACGATCAGGTCAATCCAAGTGATAGTCACTGGATTAAAAATTAAGAACATCTTTTAGAATCTTAGAGAACTAAAGATGATGTCTTAAACTATGGAGAAGGAGAACTTGAAGTGACTGGGATCACTGCTGCAAGTTTCTAAACAATTAAATACTATAGTGCTATAAAGTTTGAATTACGGGACAGTGAGCAGAAAATCTTCCGAGCAAGATAACTGTTGCCGAATAAACAACAAATTCGGATTATTGCTGCAGCTGAGGCAGCAATAGAAGCCATTTGGGTCGAAAATAAATCTAATTAGATTAGATATAGTTCTTTTAGCAGCTGAGCTAGGCGTCAGCACAGGCTAAGGAATTAAAGGTCTCATCGACGATCCAGATATATACTTCTATATCATCTGATACGTTCGGATCATACATCGTGGCGATGTGATGATCGTATAAATCGCGTTAAACGATAATCAAACAAATCCGCTGACGAAAACCTTTCCTCAGCAATTTGAGCGTACCGTACATAATTCGGGTGTGGGACACTTGAGTGACTGGCTATGTGCCAAGTGGGAGATTGTTGGACAAAATGACCCATAGCGTCACTATTTGCACAGAACATTGTGTTGTTGTAGCAAATTAACTATGTGACAAGGAAATTGCACTCTCATCATTTGTGATTAGATCACCATAGATATATAAATGAAGAGAGGTCCTTATGATTAGTTCCTGGACTGAGAATGATATGAGACAGTATCAGTCCCCGAAGGATTAATCATTAAATGTCCCTAGCCAGAGTATTATCGAGACTGGACATCGATAATGCTGAATAGGCTAGTATTGCACTTGTGTGCGTTGTGAGGGCACAACGGCATAGTTCTCATATATATAAGTATCGGATACTTATGCAAGTGCGATAGGAGGTCGTGTTTCACCGATGGTACGGGAAACAGCTTCGCTCTAGATAGACCCTTCGAAATCCCATTGGTATTATGAGAATGTGTCTATGGGAGGCCGAAATCAAGGTAGGTGTGTATAGTCTTAACCTGAGACTTACATCGCTAATACTTGCGATAATCGGTAGACTTTGTCTTGGTGGTACATGGCTTTAACCGGTTCTGCGTACACCACTTCTGTGTTTATCAGAGAGTCGTAGTGTATTGGGTGTGATGTCGAGACGGAAGTATCACTTCAGTAATATTGGAGATGATGTCACGCAGGATACGGTATTAGTGCTCTTAAGTGATGCGCATCCAATCGTGATATTATGACCAGGTCATGAATATCCGATTATAGAGACTAGTTACGAGACATCCGACATGTGTTTCGGACGGGGCAGACACTTATCCAGCCCCAGCCCTAGCACGTGACTATCCGATACTGGGCCGATACACACAATACATTTGTATATTACGCTTGATACAGATCTTAGATATTCTTAATGGATATGTCCGGAGAATTGGGTAGACTTGGTGCTTTGCTAGGAGTCGACCTTGTCTCGTAAATCGGTAGAACGTAGTACTTGGTACGTACGTGATTCGGATACTCCGACGACCGTATTTACTACCAACTTATCCGAGAATCTCATGGGTCGCTTCCCGATAATCCACCGATGACGCATAACTCGCACTCTTGAATAATCTGGGATTATATAGAAGAGAGAGAAAATTAATCTAGGATTAATTACGGAGATATTTTATCTAGGATAAAATATCGTCTAAAGAGAGATAACGATTAATTTGGAATTATTCGATATATTAAACGAAATTAGATTTCGACACGGAATTAAAATTAGATTTTAATTCGGGCGAACGAATTAATTTAGAATTAATTCGTTAGCGACGTGAATAGTGAATTCGCTAGGAGTAATCATTTAATTACGGCGCGACGGAAAAATCGTTAATTTGGAATTAACGAACCCGAGCCCGAGTGTGATTGCGAGCGCATTCGTATTTCGAATTCGAGTGCGGCGTCTCAAGTCGCATCAAGCGTCAAATCAATTAGTCGCATCAAGCGTCAAATCACTTGTCACTTTGAGTGATGTGACTTGACAACATGTCACTTTTATAAAGTTGATGTGAATAGTGATGGACATGATGTGCATAGTGTTTGCCTTTATTGTTTGACTTTTTAAATGCAAATTAAAGGTAAATTCAAGTGAAATTCATTTGAATTTCACACAAGTATATAAGATATACTTAAATGCAAATCAAATTAACAATTACACAACTTTCATCTCTCTCATTTCTCTCTACATGCTCACGCCCAAACTGCCATAGTGGACTGGTTTTTGAACCATTTTGGCGTGAAGAATAAGGGAAGCAAGAGTGGTTTTTCATGGTGAGAAATCAAGTGCTAGCACACTTACGAGTCTTGCGGAGGTGGTAGGGAGGTTCACCCATGAGCCGGGATCCGTTAGACGAGGCTTGGAGCTCCGTTTCGCAGCTCAAAATCTGAAAATGGAAGGCAGTGGACTGCTGCAATGGGCGCCAAAATAGTGGACTTTTTGTGGCTTCATTCGTCTTCAAATCGTCTCAACCGATCGATGTGAGTATTCCGCTACCTCCGTTGGTGTATTCACGCATTATTTCATGTCTTGTTTGATCTTGGGACCTAGATAATTACCAACAGCACTGCCAGTGGAAATTGAGATACAGTCCATGCGGGTGTTAGTAGAAGCAGAGTTGCCTGAACAATAGTGGACCTCGCAAATGTTTGAACAGTTGGCTCTAATGGATGAGAAGAGGATGAAGTCCTTGCATCACATGCAGATCTATCAGAAGAGGGTGGCTCGAGCTTTCAATAAGAAGGTGTGTCCTACCAAGATCAAGAAAGGTGATTTGGTACTCAAGCAATCGAAGCCGTCGACGACAGACCCAAGAGGGAAGTTCATGCCGAATTGGGAATGACCCTACATTGTTCAGAAGGTAATGGGAAATGGAGCGGTGAGACTGTCGGACTTGGAAGGGAATGAGTTCACAGAGCCGATCAACGTTGACAGATTGAAACTGTATTTTGCCTAAGGGACAGAAGACTCAATAGTCACCCGCAGAAGACCTAACCAGACGGGATAAAAAAAACTCATGCATGCATCCATACATGTAACCCATTATTGCATTCTTTTTTGTGTGTGTGTTTTGTGTTTTGTGTTTTGTATTCACAGGTTTCGAAGAAGAAAAGAAAAGGCGGCAAAGACAAGCCAATCAGAAACAGCGAAAGCACTGTATTGAAATTGGGTAGAAATCCTAGGGCTTAGGTCCATATCATTGTTAAAATTCAGATGGTAATCTGAGGGTTGAGGCCCATTTTGAGTTTGAGTTTCGGGTATGGATCCCGGGGGGCGAAGCCCACATGGTCGGCAGTAGAGAGGAAGAATTCCTTTGAGTGAGTTGAAAAAAAAATGAAAATGAATGAGTGAGAGAGAAATCTTTGATGGGTAAACATATGTCCGGTGATGACATTGTGTGCTGTAGGGAGAAGCCTTAGAAACGAGAAGTGTGAGACGCGCTCTTATCTGATATTCGGAATGGATTGATCTCGGTTAGACTCATAAAGCACTTGATAAAGGTATCTCAACAGTAGAAGCCTGAGCGGTTGATGAGGTGACTAGTTGAAGAGATAGTAGATCGGTGAATGACCGTTTGCCTGGATGTCCACACTGATTTGCCTTTGCTACGATACATGATATGGTTGGAAAATAAAAAAAGAAAAGTCTCTACAATGAAAATAAAAATAGGCCGCCTAAAACCAATAAGCGTGAAGCTACCAATGGGCGAGTAGTAGGACCAGCATGAGGAGAAATGCTACCTTAAAGGGTAGGTGTGTCAAGAAAAAAAAGAAAGAAAAAAAAAGAAAAAAAGAAAGAAAAGACCAAAATGAAAAGAAAGAGACGATGCAATAAAGGAAGACCATATCATGTTAAGTATGCTACAGTAATCACAGAACGTGACCCAGACATCCAGGTTGGTTAGACCCACTGGTCCGATTCTCCGAAGCGAAATCGTCGAGTTAGCTGACTTAAGGAATAAGCTGCGAAAGAGCCTTAGCACACACACACACTAGGAGTCTAGTTCAGATCACCCGTTCAGAGGATTGGGTTTGAGTATGTCGAGTACTTTGAAGATTCTTTGGCTTTGACGTAAAGCACCCGTTGAGGACAAAAATATGTTTAGCTATCAAGATTATCTCGAAGAGAGGCACTACATTGTGTTGGAAAAAAGTATCAGTATCAGTTCTGCCGGGTATGGCATTATGGGGGCGAGGCCCAGATCAGTTCAGTATCAGTTCTGGCGGGTATGGCATGCTGGGGGCGAAGCCCACATCAGTTCAACATCAGATCAGCCAGATACGGCACTCCGGGTATGGAGATATCAACTGCGACACCCTAAGTACGGGGTTAGCACTCAGACACTTGTGGCTCTCTAGGTACGGAGACGTCACCACGACACCCTAGGTACGGGGTTAGCACCAGACATTTGTGGCTCTCTAGGTACGGAGACGTCACCGTGACACCCTAGGTACGGGGTTAGCATTCAGACATTTATGGCTCTCTAGGTACGGAGACGTCACCGCGATACCCTAGGTACGGGGTTAGCATCCAGGCTTTGTGGCACTCTAGGTACGGAGTCGTCACTGCGACACCCTAGGTACGGGGTTAGCATTCAGACACTTGTGGCTCTCTAGGTACGGAGACGTCACCGCGACACCCTAGGTACGGGGTTAGCATCCAGACATTTGTGGCTCTCTAGGTACGGAGACGTCACTGCGACACCCTAGGTACGGGGTTAGCATTCAGACACTTGTGGCACTCTAGGTACGGAGGCGTCACCGCGACACCCTAGGTACAGGGTTAGCACTCAGACATTTATAGCTCTCTAGATACGGAGACGTCACCGAGACACCCTAGGTACGGGGTTAGCATCCAGACACTTGTGGCACTCTAGGTACGGAGTCGTCACCGCGACACCCTAGGTACGAGGTTAGCACTCAGACAATAACAACAACACCACTGCGGCACTCTAGGTACGGAGCCGCAACCCCGACACCCTAGGTATGGGGTTAGCACTATCAACTCAACACAGCAGGCGAACCATGTGGCAGCTGGCGAGCCAGGTAAGTAAAAATGCATTGCACGTACTTTGATAGGATTGTCATTGTCACACACTGCACAAGTCCCATCAAAGTGGGGGCGACTATAGGCATTGCATTTTTTCATATCAGCCCAATGATGAGTCTCGTATGGAGGCAACTACTTCTTTAGCCATGAAAGTCGCGGGAAACAGACGTTGGAAGGGTAAAGTTGGAAATTAGAATTTTTGTTGGATTTTATATGAGTTGTTTAGCTTCGGCTGCTTGTTGGACTTCCGTTTTAAAGCTTAACTAAGGCCCAAAACCCAAACCAAACCCAAACCAAACCCAAAATACCCAAGTCAACCCAAGTCAAACCAAGCCCATGCCCAAGGAGGGTGATTCACGCCCAAGGTGCCTTTATTTAGGTATATGCACATTTATCACATGCTAAAATCTTGTAAAATCCTTACTTAAATAAAAGAAATCAAATCAAATCCCTACCAAATCAAATCCAATCACAAATCCAAATAAGGAGATCTATTCCTTATTAAGAAGATGTCACCATCAATGGAAATCCTACTCCTAGTCGTATAAGGAAAGCTTCCTCTCTTTTGCCTATAAAAAGAGGCCTTCACCCCCCATTCAGAACCCTAGCTCAGATACCTCTCTCACACGCCCAAGCCCTCTTATTCACGCCCAAGCACCTCCTCCAAGCCTCCATTGCCGCATATAGAAAACCTACAGAAACCCTGTATTGCCGCCTCTTCCCTTCTCCCTTACACCCTTCACGCCCAAGCCTTAAACAAAGCCCCCTTTGCCGCACCTTCAATCACCATTCACAGCCCCTAAACAAGCCCTAAAACAGCCCCTAACATACCCTCTTACTGCCGCAAAACACCCCAAACACAGCCCCCAATCACACGCCCAAAACAGTCTCGAAACCCACTGCACTGCCTCGCAAAACTGCCGCACTTCACCCCGCTGTTCTGCCCAATTTTTGTGCGGTTTTAACCCATCAAAACAGTCCCTGAAACACCCTGAAACTGCAGTAAAAAACTGCATAAATACCCCCAAAGAACCCCTCAAAACCGCAGCCCTTTTAGCCCTCCAAATCACCCGAAATAGTCTGCTAAATCACCAAAGCAGTGACCTGAAACGCAGCAGCAAAACATCAGCGAAACAGACTTAAAACAGCAGCCCGAGCATCAAAACAACGAGGAAAAACAGTGAGCAAACAAATCGGAAAAGTGTCGGATCATTCGCCATTCTAACGGACGTGTAACGCCTTTCTTGAGACGACAAAAGAGGTTAGACCTGAGGGGCCCCTTTTTTACTTATCTTCTTTCGTTTTAATTATTTATTTTTGATAAATAATTGCATGAGAGTCATTTGAGGCATGATTTGATTGTTGGATGAGCGGGATATGTGTTCCCTTTTGTGGTATATCGGATGGAAACCCGGACATAAATTCCATAGCCGATTCCGAATGGACGGTAGTATGGTCTACACTCGGGATACAATGCCACGTACCATTTAAGATACATGTATCTCGTCTCATCCAAATTTGTATTTGAGCATGTTATAGTCCTTAGGTTATTCGTTTATTATTTTAAGCATGTTTTAATTTAGTCTCGTTATTTAATTTTAAAGTATGATTATGATCTTTTTTATACATGATGATTAGTTTAGTTTATATTTATGTTTAAATAATTATTTGTTTTACTTTGGTTTGATGGTTTAATATGTTCGATGTGTGATATAGTGTGTTTATCATGTTAAGATTTATTTTTAAGCATGTGAACTTAGATTAGGAATTAGTTAGACGGAAGCATCTTAGATCTAGGTGACATTTGAACATAATCATTGATTAGACGCGGTTGATTTATTGCACGAGTTATATCATCACAATGACATAAGTAAGGGACCATTCCGAACCCAACGGTTTGAGGTCTTCCCTTACGAGGGGTGAGTGCGGCCTTAAACCTTTGTCCCGGTTCACACCGGGTGGCGACTCCATTATTCTCCGGTCTAGTTCCCCGCGGACTATTCCGTACTCTCAACTAGGCCATGAGTCTAGAACAACATGCGTCGCCCAAGTTCTGTGTCCTACACCATGGTAAGCCCCACAAAATTTTTTAAATGCAGTCAGTATACCGACCAAATGATGTTTGATTGATATAGTTTACCGACCGAATTACAATTTCATCGGTAAAATAAAATTATTTTTTTATTTATTCATTCTATCGGTAATTTTACCGATTGAAATATAATCGGTCTGTTATTCGATCGATAAGTTACCAATCGATGATATTTCGATCAGTAATTTATCATCAATGAGTCAAATACAGACCGGAGATAATCAGTCGGTTTTCGGTTGTTACCGACCGAATTTTTTAGAATACCGACCGAATCTCCAGTTTTTTTATAGTGCAAGAAGGAAGAAACAAATTATATGGAGGCTCTTTAAATTGTGCCCTCAACTTGTTAAAGAGGCTAAGTGTTTGTTTAACACACTTATGCACAGCCGTTCGAACGTCACAAGAATACATACCGAAGGCGAGTAGTTTCGCAAAACTGTTTGAACACAGTCTTGAATGCTCCTCGAAAGCAAACACTCTGGAAGGTTTCATTCGTACTAGAAAATGAACACAAGTTCCACAAGAAAATACTGCCAAGTTTCATTCAAACCCAAACCCGAATGTGACACGAACGACACACATTCGAATGCAAATACGAACACAACACTAATGAATATCTACTATCTTCCAAATATTTGTCCGGTTACTTTGAGATTTTCAAGACTCAATTTAACTTGTTTTGTTACGGACATTGCCTACAAACATGGAACTAACGATCTCCCCATTTGGCATTCCGTGACAAAACTACCTAATACAAATATTACAATAAAAGACCCAAAATTAAAATAATCAACTACCCACCATCAACACAGTGACTTATTACAATATTACTCAATCTAATACCTAAATAAATAGTCTTGAAACCGATGCCACCATAGCCACTAATTTGCTCACTTGAAACATCAACAAACAATAATACACCTTGAAAATCTTAGGGAATATAAAGAGTAGATAAAACGAATTAATAGTCTCATGCATTTAAAAATAAATATCGTACTCCTTCTTAATCCTACTCCCCCTTATAGTGATATATCAAAAAAAAGATATTCTAAACCTACTCAATTTATTGTCACGAAATGACAATAGGTATTTAATATTATACAAGAGAACTAAAAGTATTCACACATGCTACTTATAAACCTAATTTACTCCCCTCACTAACAACCCTACTCCGTTAGCAAAATGAACAAATGGTAAGTAAAATCTCAAAAATATGAAATGCTAAAAAATGGTATATTATGACATGAAGCACACAATGAGTTAACTGAAGTAAAAAAAAATAACTCAAAATAGCAGTTCCCGCAAGTACACTGATAGTCAGTCTGTAGTCAATTGTTTATGACTTGAGATAATATGAAACATTTGTTGTCATGCTCAAGAATACACGCACACATATGATATAAATGTAAAAGTATCACAAGCACTTGCGTGAAAAATAAGTGCACAAGTCAAGGCTTAAAACCTTATTTTATAAGCGGGACACAGCTAAGGAAATCGCATCTCATGACACACCAAGTCCACAAAATAGGTGTTCAAACCCAACACCATTAAGACTTGAAAATATGCAACATTGGCTACATGCTATAATATTCCCGCTAATATGATGAGCTCATGAATAAAAACTCTTTCAAGTGAAGGGTTTTTTCCCTTATCTTTTGAATTTTGCTACTGGTTCTTTTGCACTTGAGACTCATTTAAACTATTTTTTTTTTGCCTTCTTTTACTTTTATAATGGGATAACATAAGGTCATCTAGTCAAAGTTCACACTATTTAATGAGTTATAACATAAGGTCATCTAGTCAAAGTTCACACTATTTAATGAGTTACGTATGACAGAGATTAGACTGTTAGTCCAAAACTCATACATACGACCAAGCCGTAAGACATTAAAACGTGTATATAAAATGTAAGCGCAATATATACTAAGGGTTTCCATCACACACACTTATGCACATAAAGCATTAAGAATACATATACATAAACATATATCCTATATACTAGGATCACATGCACATGCTTTTACATGCTCTTTCAAGCCATAAATTCTTTTTGGTCTTTTTTATTTTATAATTTGTTGACGGCTGATTTTGGTCTCATGGTAATACAAGAATATTACTCCCGAGGCAATCCTCCCTCAATAGTAAATTTATTTGGTTACGGGGGAACCAAAAGCAAACTTAGCAAAAGACATATAAATGCGCCAATCGACAAAGAGATTTAACGTGGTTCGGCATATTTGATCCAACCTACGTCCACGGACACAAATCGAACGATCTTCTTTATTACTGAGATATGCTTCTCTGATATCTCTTGTGTTTTACAAGTTTTTACAATAATGATTCTGATGCCCCTTATACCTACTCTTCCCTTCTATTTATAATAGTGAAGAAATCATATTCATTCTCTTACAAGGATTCCTAGTTGAAATAATTTCCTTTTCCCATAAGGATTCCGAGTCAAAAATACCTTCACTTCCTTTATCCTACTAGGACACTGAATTATCAGTTTAGCCAATGAAAGTAGGATAATTTGTCATCTTATCCGTAAGAATAGGGTATCTTATCTTCTGGAGCATGTCTCGCCATATGCTCGGTGTTCATGAGGTCAGTCATAATGGTCATTTGAATCGGGAATGTTGCCACCAATCTGATAATGCCCGGTCATCTGAGCTTTAAATGGTCGGTTATCGATAAAAGTGCTCGGTCTCTTACTGTTTATAATACTAATGTGATCGGGTCGACATTAATGATTTTGATCAAAAAGGGAATTACCCTTTTTACCCTTGTCGTACTGCTTAAATATCATAGGACCTGAAAATACCATCAACATCTGTCCCATAGTTCTCGGTTCCAACGAGTTATATAAGTTGGTGTCCAGAACTATATAAAAAGAACAGTACTCCTGACGGACTGATGGCTGACCTTTTCTTTTCCTTACATGTTTCTATTCCACTTTTTATCTTTCATAATCTGCTCCGAATAATCTCCTGTAAATGATCTCTCGTGGCCCAACAAGAGGGGACAACCCGAGCCGAAAATTAGATCATACAGTGGGACGTAACCCGACCCCGACCTGGGAGAAACACTTGGCTTTGGGGGAATGTTACGTCCCCAATCCAAAGAGACAGACTCGGTGGGACATAACCTAACCCCGAGCTGAGAGAAACACTTGGCTCTAGGGGAATATTATGTCCCCAGTGTAAAGAGACAAACTCGGTAGGACGTAACCCGACCCCGAGCTGAGAAGAACATTTGGCTCTCGGGGAATGTCACCTCTCCAGACCAATAGAAGACCGACCATGAGGGAGATCCTCCCATCCCATGCCGATGATAAGTGTCTCGGTAGGACATATTCTGACCCCGAGCTAAAGAAAGACTTGGCTATGGGGGAATGTTACATACCCAGTCTAAAGAAGCTGCCTCGGTGGGACGTAACCTGACCCCGAGCTGAAGAAAGACTTGGCTCTAGGGGAATGTTATATCCCCAGTCCAAAGAAGCCGACTCGGTGGGACGTAACCCGACCCCGAGCTGAAACAAAGACTTAGCTATGAGGGAATGTTACATCCCCAGTCCAAAGAAGCCGACTCGGTGGGACGTAACCCGACCCCGAGCTGAAAGAAAGACTTGGCTCTGGGGGAATGTTACATCCCCAGTCCAAAGAAGCCGACTCGGTGGGACGTAACCTGACCCCGAGCTGAAAGAAAGACTTGGCTCTGAGGGAATGTTACATCCCCAGCCCAAAGAAGCTGACTCGGTGGGACGTAACCCGACCCCGACCTGAAAGAAAGACTTGGCTATGGGGGAATGTTACATCCCCAGTCCAAAAAAGCCGACTCGGTGGGACGTAACCCGACCCCGAGCTGAAAGAAAGACTTGGCTCTGGGGGAATGTTACATCCCCAGTCCAAAGAAGCCGACTCAGTGGGACCAACCCGACCCCGAGCTAAAATGCTCTGGGGGAATGTTACATCCCTAGTCCAACGAATCCGACTCGGTGGGACGTAACCCGACCCCGAGCTGAAACAAACATCAACCTCGGTGGTACAAGAGTAGAACCGAGCCGGAAATAAACATCGGTCTCAGCGGTACAAGAGCAGACCCGAGCCAGAAAGAAACATCGATCTCGGCGGTACACGAGTAGACCCGAGCCGGAAAGAGACATCGATCTCGGCGGTACAAGAGCGGACCCGAGCCGGAAAGAGACATCGGTCTCGACGGTACACGAGTAGACCCGAGCCGGAAAGAGACATCGATCTTGGCGGTACAAGAGCGGACCCGAGCCGGAAAGGGATATCGGTCTCGGCGGTACAAGAGCATACCCGAGTTGAAAGAGACATCAGTCTCGGCGGTACAAGACCAGACCTGAGCAGGAAAGAGACATCGGTCTCGGTGGTACAAGAGCATACCCGAGCCGGAAAGAGACATCGGTCTCGGCGGTACAAGAGCAGACCTGAGCCGGAAAGAAACATCGGTCTCGGTGGTACAAGTGCAGACCTGAGCCGGAAAGAGACATCGATCTTGGCGGTACAAGAGCAGACCCGAGCCGAAAAGAGACATCGATCTCGGTGGTACAAGAGCAGACCCGAGCCGGAAAGAGACATCGGTCTCGGCAGTACAAGAGCAGACCCGAGCCGGAAAGAAACAAGTGGCCTCGGCGGAACGAATCCAGCCCCGAGCCGATTAATCCTTGGGATTTATTCAGAAGGGAAGTGAATCAACCTTTGAAGTCCTTATTGGATTTGGCATGGGCGTCCCCTTGCTAGACCAGCAAAAAAAAACCTTGGAATATAAAATCAAAAGGCCGGGGTGACTTAGCACTTATCCCAAAATAAAACGTTTCGCAAGTGTAAAAAACAACACTGATGCCTTAAAATAACGTCCTGTCCGAGGTCTCCAAAACAAAATTCTGAATCTTTCAATTCAGAGTCTCGGGGAACTAGGATTTGGATCAAAGAGCGTTTGGAATGGTAAGGGCACATCCTCTATACTTCAGGTCACCATGGAGCCTGTGTACTGTTTGAGGGCTCCTCTGGAGCAAGCATACGCTACGAGGGCACAATCCCTCCCCGTGCTATACTTCTCTTAGATCCGAACGATCAAAGAAATATGGATCAAAGAGTGCCCGAGAAATTAAGGGTATATTCCTCCTTATATTCGGTAACACTGGAGCAAGCAAACGCTATGGGGGTATCATCCCTCCCCGTGCTATGCTTCTCACGGATCCATTGGTTTAGTAGGTAAGGATCAAAGAGTGTCTGAAACATTAAGGGCACTCTCCTCCTTATATTCGGTAACACTGGAGCAAGTAAACGCCACATGAGTATAATCCCTCCCCGTATTATGCTTCTCACGGATCCATTGGTCAGAAAAAATAGACGGGAATATAATCTCCGTAGTCGCAATTCCCAAATCGGCCAGGCCAGCCACCTTACAGGGGCATTCCCTCCCCGCGATTACCAACCCGAGACATCCCTCATAAATGCAAGCCATATGGTAGTTACACTCCGGATATGGGAGTCTGACACTACCACGAAGGGTTCACGTGCTTCTTCATGCATTTCATCCTTTGACGCGGTCCTGGTCCTCACAAATGAAATGAGTCAGATCGGAGCACTTCGCCCGGGGGTTTGATAATAATACCAGTGTTTGGCATGCCACGGGGTTTAGTGCCCTTTTTATCCTCAAATCATTACAGCTTTAAGTAAGCGCTCGAGTGGCTCCTTTGTAGCAGATGATTACTGATTGTCATTTGGACCGGCAGATTCAGTACACAGAATTGATGCTGATATCCCAGGCCGAGCAACGCATGTGGAACTTGAGGAGGTTGCATGTATGCAACATTAGAGAATAACAGTTGTGCTTGTTGAAATGCGTGTCAAAATCTACGCCACCATAATATCCACATGCAGTCTTCCTGTCTGAAGCGATTCGAGATAGTATTGTAAAATTTCTTCTCGTATTCATAAGTACCCCTGCAATGATGATATTCTTGTCTGAACCTCTCAAGTTCTGACATCAGAGCTGGTATCTGCTACACACCTGTGTGGGTCCTCTGCAGATCCTGGGTCAGTTGATGCACTTTGGCAATAAGCTCCTCCCTTGCTATAACCAAGTTCTGAGCTTCTGTCTTTGCTTTCTGTAACTCTAACTTAACAGGCCCTGCAGTTTGTAGTTCAGCTACCATCTTGGCAATATTGTCCATAAGGTTCCTCATTTTTAGATCTCTATCAGACTTCATGACTCCTATCTGACCATGTAATATCTTCAACTCATGATGTGCAGCAGCAAGTTCTTGTCTCAAGGTTCCATGGGTAGTAGCAAGCCTCTGATTCTCTGTTGCAAGCTTCTGCATCTCCACGTGTTGTGCCGCAATCTTCTGTTCCATAACTTCAGGGGGAGGCAACATATCAAAGGGACCTGACATTAGGGGGCGCATTCATGGGCCAAATGGATCAGGATCCATTTATACCAGGGTCTGGAGGAGGACGCCTTAGATGACGAGGTGGGATACCCTTGCTTCCCATTTCAATACTGAGTTATGACTTGATACAAGAAATACAACCAATAAGCAACCTGGTCTGCAAAGTAGCAATTTGGATGGAATGGAGATTGAAGCATAAAATCGTCAGTACGTAATAGAATAGCGGAGATTTTAACTCGTTCATCGTGGTTAGAAGATCTGTGATCCGACTATCGGTGATGGTGGTGGTAGTGGGCACGGTGTTTCTCGTCTCTGACTCTTTGCCGATACTTGTGTTCTCCGCCCTGGTGGTGGTCACGTGACCGTTTGGAAGATTTGTCTTTCTCCATGGCTAGGGTTTCTCTCTCCCTATCGACCGGTGATTTCCACCTTCTGCCATCGTCTTACTACGCGAGTCGCTTTTTGTTGAGTTCCCCACAGACGACACCAACTGTTGACGGCTGATTTTGGTCTCAGGGTAATACAGGAATATAGGCAATCCTCCCTCAATAGTCAATTTGTTTGGTTACGGGGGAACCAAAAGCAAACTTAGCAAAAGACATATAAATGCGCCAATCGACAAAGAAATTTAACGTGGTTCGGCAGATTTGATCCAACCTACGTCCACAGACACAAATCGAACGATCTTCTTTATTAATGAGATATGCTTCTCTGATATCTCTTGTGTTTTACAAGTCTAATGATAATGATTCTGCCTTTTTACGTATGCTTTCCCCCTATTTATAATAGTGAAGAAATCAGATTCCTTCTCTTACAAGGATTCCTAGTTGAAACAATTTCCTTTTCCCATAAGGATTCCTAGTCAAAAATACCTTCACTTCCTTTATCCTACTAGGACACTGACTTATCAGTTTATCCCATGAAAGTAGGATAATTTGTCATCTTATCCGTAAGAATAGGGTATCTTATCTTATCTTTTGGCGCCGTCTGTGGGGAACTTAACAATAAGCAGTTCACGTAGTAAGACGATGGAAGAAGGTGGAAATCACCAATCATCAGGGAATTCAACTACGAATTGGATAGAGAAGATAGAAGAAAGCATGAGGAGAGATAAAGAGGAAAATCAAGCCTTTCTAAAATCCATGATGGACCGACTGGAGAGAATGGAAGGGATAAACAACGAGAAACTTGAAGCCAGAACCAGTCAGAGGAAAGGCGAAATAGCGGGAGGAAAAAGGGTCGTAGATGTGAGTAATGACGATGAACCGAAGAGGAAGGGTCCCTACGGAATGAGGTCCATAGTGGTAGAAAAAGATTTACAAACAGAGGATACGTGGAAAGAAGAAGAGGGGAGACAGTCGCCAAATTCATCCTATTATGGCCCCCCCGATACCGGAAGGGGAAACTGGAAGGATGGTGAAACTGGACGGGAAGTCTCAAGTCATGAGGAACGCCGCACCGGTAGTGACAGACGCGAAAGAGGCGGCGGGAGGCGGCATAGTGACACAGATGGCAGTATAAAGTCTTGGTTAAGAAAAGAAATGGCCAAGTGGGGAGTAAACCCCAAAACTGATACAGCAGATGCTCGGGACGACGAGGTTGAATCTCCCTTCACAGAAGAAATAAGGTCGGCAAAATTCCCAAGATGTTTCAACATGCCATCCATGACGCCCTACAAAGGCCATTCAGATCCAAAGTCCCATATTGAAAGTTTCGTCATATTGATGGAGGTCCAAGGGGTAGTAGGTAATTCCATTTGCAAAGTATTCCCCCTAACCTTGGGCGGGTCTGCCATTCTGTGGTTCAGAAGTCTTGCCCCGGGAGGCATCAGTAGCTTCACGCAACTCTGGAAGTCATTTGTTCGGCACTTCAAATGGGCCTGCGTCCCAAAGAAAATGGTGGGAGAATTGAGGCTGATGAAGCAGGGGGATGATGAGCCCCTGAGGAATTTTATTGAAAGGTACCATAATTTGGTGCTCGAGGTCGGAGCGTACGAGTCATCGGAAGCGCTAGAAAGTCTCAAGGGAGGTCTGAAGGTTGGGAAGTTGTGGACTCACTTGAGGATTCAAGATGTATAAGATTATGCCACTGCCCTGGAGTTGGCCAGGAAGTTCATCTTAATAGAGGAGGAGAAAAAGATTGCCCGGGGAGTAGACACCGGAAAGGCTAAGGTCAGACAATCAGTGGGATTCGATCAGAAATTTGAGGAGACCAGTCTCGGAGTAGAAGAAACTCAGACCGACACCTCCGAGTAGTCATGTTCAATAGATAAAGTCATATGTCCAAGTCAACCGTGTCGCGGGGAGGATATTATACACCCCCTGAACAAACCTATGGCCCATATAGTTCGGGAAATCCAGGATAAAGGTCTGTTGGCCGAGCCTAATTTGAGGAGGTTCCCGAATGAGGAGGGAAAGAGTAGGGCTTACTGTATCTACCATAACGTAAAGGACATGCCATGAATGGGTGCAGAGACCTGCGGGAGCAGATGGAAGACTTGGTGAAAAAGGCTATCTCAGTGAGTACATAGACCATTCAGTTTTTGAGGTCGACCAAAGTTGATAGCGGAAGTCATCCGATCGGATGCGTGGAATGCTGAGATGCAGAGATGATGTATTAAGAAAAGCGCTGCTTGTAGTGACCCTTGTAGAGTTGCAAGAAAGGCAACGGATCCCAAAAAAGTGAGTAGGACCTCTTCTGTCATAGGCTGACATTTCATTATGCTTGTTTGTTATGGCCCACACAATGATTTTGTTGATATATGTTTTACGGCTCGGGTCTGCTCTTGTATCATCGAGACCGATGTCTCTTTCCGGCTCGGGTCTGCTCTTGTACCACCGAGACCGATGTCACTTTTTGGCTCGGGTCTGCTCTTGTACCGCCGAGACCGATGTCTCTTTTCGGCTCGGGTCTGCTCTTGTACCGCCGAGACCGATGTATCTTTCCGGCTCGGGTCTGCTCTTGTACCGCCGAGACCGATGTTTCTTTCCAGCTCGGGTCTGCTCTTGTACCACCGAGGTTGATGTTTGTTTCAGCTCGGGGTCGGGTTACGTCCCACCGAGTCGGCTTCTTTGGACTGGGGATGTAACATTCTCCCAGAGCCAAGTTTTTCTTTTAGCTTGGGGTCGGGTTGCGTCCTACCGAGTCGGCTTCTTTGGACTGGGGATGGAACATTCCCCCAGAGCCAAGTCTTTCTTTCAGCTCGGGGTCTGGTTACGTCCCACCGAGTCGGCTTCTTTAGACTAGGGATGTAACATTCCCCCAGAGCCAAGTCTTTCTTTCAGCTCGGGGTCGGGTTTCGTCCCACCGAGTTAGCTTCTTTGGACTGGGGATGTAACATTCCCCCAGAGCCAAGTCTTTCTTTCAGCTCGGGGTCAGGTTATGTCCCACCGAGTCGGCTTCTTTGGACTGAGGATGTAACATTCCCCTATAGCCAAGTCTTTCTTTCAGCTCAGGGTCGGGTTACGTCCCACCGAGTCGGCTTCTTTGGACTGGGGATGTAACATTCCCCCATAGCCAAGTCTTTCTTTCAGCTCGGTGTCAGGTTACGTCCTACCGAGTCAGCTTCTTTGGACTGGGGATATAACATTCCCCCATAGCCAAGTCTTTCTTCAGCTCGGGGTCGGGTTACGTCCCACCAAGCCAGTTTCTTTGGACTGGGGATGTAACATTCCCCCAGAGCCAAGTCTTTCTTTAGCTCGGGGTCGGAATATGTCCCACCGAGAGACTTATCATCGGCATGGGATCGGAGGATCTCCCCCATGGTCGGCCTTTTATTGGTCTGGAGAGATGACATCCCCCCAGAACCAAATATTCTTCTCAGCTCGGAGCGGGTTACGTCCCACCGAGTTATCGGGATCCTCGTTGACTGAGCACATGAAGGTGGCAGGAAGGACCAGATTTGCAGCCAATGTATTTTTCTATGCGGTTCCTAGAGTGACCACCGACGGATTCATCGGCACACCATCTTTTTTTATAGTTCCCGGCATTAACTCGTAAACTCATTGTTACCGAGAACTAGGGGATAGATGTTAATGGTGTTTTTTTAAGCACTATGATATTTAAGCAGTACGGCATGGGTAAAAGGGTAATTCCCTTCTTGATCGAAATCATTGATGTCGACCCGATCACATGAGTATTATAAACAGTAAGAGACCGAGCACTTTTATCGATAACCGACCACTTTAAGCTCGGATGACCGGGCATTATCAGATTGGTGGCAGCATTCCCAGTTCAACGGACCTTTATGGCCGACCTCATGAAGACCGGGCATGCAGCGAGACATGCTCCAGAAGATAAGATACCCTATTCTTACGGATAAGATGGCAAGTTATCCTACTTTCATGGGTAAACTGATAAGTCAGTGTCCTAATAGGATAAAGGAGGAGAAGTAGTTTTCAACTAGGAATCCTTATGGGAAAATGAAATTGTTTCAAACTAGGAACCCTTGTAAGAAAAGGAATATGATATCTTCACTATTATAAATAAGGGGGAAAGCATAGGTTTTGGAGAATTAGGAAGAGTGGATCAGAATCATTATCATCAAACTTGTAAAACGCAAGAGATACCAGAGAAGCATATCTCAGTAATAAAAAAATCATTCGATTTGTGTCTGTGGCTATAGGTTGGATCTGATCCGCCAAACCATGTTAAATCTCTTTGTCGATTGGCGTATTTATCGGTCTTTTGCTAAATTTACTTTTGGTTCCCCCATAACCTAACAAATTCAATATTGATGGAGGATTATCTCGGGAGTAATATCCCTATATTGCCCTGAGACCAAAATCAGCCGTCAACAGTTGGCGTTGTTGGGGACCAAACCCGTGGCATGCCAAAAACTGGTATTATTATCAAACCCCCGGGCGAAGTGCTCCGATCTGACTCATTCTAAAATCTTTCTAAGAACTTATCTTTCTAAAATCATGCTTTGAATCTCTGATTTCTGGAAACTATTTCTAAAATCTTGTTTATGAAAGCTGTTTACTGGGAATCTGAAAACTCTTTCTGAAAATCTTTCTTTTTCTTATACTTCTTTCTAAAATCGTCTTTCTAAGTTCTTTTCTGAATCTCTTTTCTAAAAACTGAAATCTGAAGTCCTTTTTCTGAAAATTAAATCTCCGCCAGTAGGCGCATCTCCGCCCGAAGGTGCATCTCCGCCCGAAGGCCCATCTCCGCCCGAATGCGCATCTCCGCCCAGGAATATACCATCTGAGCACTGAGGATCTAGGAGCGTCCCCCTAGTCCTCCACATATGAACATGTGTATAAACCGTCAATTCCAACAATGTACAACTGGGATGGGTCAAATCTCAAATCCCGAATCCATATGATATCCGTCAATTCCATCAGTATCTCAAGTTACGTACTTGGGTGAGGTTTTACCTCATGCCTCGAAAATATAAAACTCATGCTTAAATCTCAAAACTGAAGGGAACATTTTCTGAAATACATTTCTCTTCAAAAGCAACTGAAGTTTTTCTTTAAAACACTCTGAATTTTTCAAAACCTTTCTTAATTTCAACTTCACTCTGGAAATCATTTCTAAGAGTTTCTGAAAATTCTGAAAATCTTATCAGCTTATGAAAATATTTTGTTTATGCTAATGCACCCAAATATATATGCATTCACACAATTATGCTCATATACAAACATATTTTCCATGCATGATCTCGTATTCTCTCACTTATGATTTTATCCATGTATATGCTAGTGTATGCATGCCCATGTACTACATTCTCAATTTACATTTGCTACTTCATGTTCAAACATACATATTCCTCATAATCATAAGCTTTTACATACTTTCTTTACATATTTACAAATACACATTCTGCTTCACTTTCTTATTCATAACCAGTACTCAACAACATCAAGTCATTTCAGTCTGCATTCATAATTCATATAATATAACATGTATTTATATATTAACATACATACTAGTTAAGCTAATTCCCTCAAAATATCGAATATACATAATCGCATCAAAATCACATATTTGCTACACACATGTTCATATTCATCATTTTAGAATTCAATCGTACTGCAAACATTGCCATTTATCGCTAATCCCATTCCTTATGGTGTAGTGTCTACAACCCCCCATTCCCAGTTAAAGTTACTATTCACAGTAAACATATGTGTATATATATATATATACACACACATATATATCCAAATTATCAACTTTTCATCCATATCATTAAACAATCCATCACAATCCTGTATAAACATATATATAATCTCATGTATAACAGGTATACACTTCAATTCAAAGAATTCCTAAATTCTAGGCTTTCTAACCAAATTACACATTTGCATAGTTTTGCCACTAGTTTTCAATTTCTTGCTCTATGTCATTACTAAAGCATCATAGCATGTTTCTATTCCATTATTAAGTTCAATTCCAGGTTTTACCTAAACCATAGAAATCAATTCAAACAAACTCAAGATGATCACCACATAGAATACTTACCTGGATTTGTGAACACTCCTAGTCTAGTTCATAGCTGTCAAAAAAAATCATAAAATACGATCAGAACCGCTATTTGCGGAACTTAGACATTTCTATAATAAACTTCGGACCTTCTCGGAATGATCAAATCAAATCCGATACTACCGTTTAAACTCATTTATTCTAATACATATCTTTCTATACTATTCCCACTAGCTAGATAGTTTAGATTCTCGGTTTACGCGTTTGCGGCAAATCTTACGGAAAAGTTTCCACAAACACTACGGAAGGGTCTCGAACCCTCCGAACTTATCCAGAATGACTTAATTACCCTCGCAATACCATACTCGTGTCATGCCCATGGTTATGGTCAACATTGCTCAGTCGTGCGAGAAACTCTGATTTATCGGAAACTCGCTAATTCTACTGGATCGATCTAATTTATTCGGTTTCTCCCCAGATTCTACCACATTCATCGTTTTCGCATATAAAAAAAAATCCAAATCATTCATAACAATTCGCTATACTACGGAACTACTGGAAGCATCCGAATATAAATCGATAGACATTAAAATAACAAATTTTGAACGGAGAGTCGTACCAAAATTCTGAGGCCATATTCGGATCTCAACGGCCATACGAATGCGCTGGTGTCGTCGGAATTCTGATCGGAGTTACTGTTTACCATGGGTCACTATTCATCTGAATCTTCTTTCCTTGTTTTGCATGCCACCGAGCACGGATCGGGAAAACCGTCACCACCATCTCGCAGTACACATCAAGGGGTTTGATTTGGTAGGTGGCTCGGGCTGTGAAATAAAATGACGAGCTGGGATTGGGACAGCCAAAACCGCGTGTTTATCCCTTGTTTCTCGCCATTTCTAGGGCTACTGGCGTCACCACCGGCCACCATTGGATGTAGGGTGGCCGGGCATCCTTCTCAATGCCGTCGCGTCGGTCGGTCGAGGCCGGCTGGCCGCCTGTGCGACCAGGCAGCGGCTGGATCGAATGGAGAATGGGGGTCATTTTGAAGAGTTAAGGGATTTGTGAACTTTTTGCAATTTATGAGAACTAGAGGGTATTTATAAATAAATTTTTGGAATTTACATTCAGACCCTGGAAAATTTCATTTAGGCCTCTATCATGGAATTTTCTAGAATTTCGTATTTTTGAAGCCCTTCTGATATGATTTTCGAAAAGTATTCAGCACGAAAGTTGTTCGTCTCGGAAAAATGAGTCTGATGGTTCAAAATTAACTCGATTTGAGTTCGTTTGCTAATTCTCTGACCGAAATCACAAACTTTACGAGTAAAATAAAAATCACGTAACTGACTTTTGATCCCACGCGTTTTCCAACGCGATGAATATTCATAATATATTATTACAATCCATATTCCATCACTTAAACACTTATTTTCTGATGCCGCTCTGTTCCGGGACCGTAATTTTGGTTTGGGAACTTTTCCAGAATTATGTCGAAATTCGGGATGTTACAATGTCGTATATAATGACTTGGTCCAATGGTTTATCCCAATAAACCATGAGTCTCAAGAGACTCATATGGACTGAAAGACTCACTGAAGATTTCCTAATAGTCAATAGGAATCTTCTTGAGTTGAGCGAGTATAGTGGTCATTCGACTTGAGATATCACAGTGGGATATATGAATTATCCTTCATACTTTAATGGTAGTAACGTCATTGATTTATTTAGATCAGAACTCCGCCTGTTCGTTGGGTGTGGACTGATGATCATGATATCCAGTGCGTATCAAGAGAAGATCCGTCAGTCCTGTGTACATGGCATAAGCATTCTGTTGGATAATTATGACCTATAGCACCAATATTTGTAAAAGACATTGTGGTTTTTGTATAAATTAACGATGTGACAAAGGAAATTGTTATTTTATCATTTTGTAATTGGATTACTTGGATATCTATAAATGATAAAAGTCCTTATGATTAGTTCCAGATTAATAAGATACGAAACAGTATTAATCACAAATTGTTTAATCAGTAAATATCCCTAGTCGTAGTATTATCAAGACTGGACATCGATAATACGAAATAGACTAGTATTACATTTGTGCGTGTTATGGAAGCTTAATGGCATAGTTCTCATATATTTAAGTATTGGATACTTATGCAAGTGTGATAGGAGGTTCTGTTAGCCGTTGGACCGGGAACAGCTTCGCTCTAGATAGACCCCTCAGAATCTCATTGGTAGTATGACTATGTGTCTATGGGAATCCGAATCAGGGTAGGTGTATGTGGTCTTAACTTGAGACTTGCATCGCTAATACTTACGACAATCAGTACGCTTTGGTTTTGGTAATCCGGGGCTTTAACAAGTTCTATGCACGCCTCTTCTGGGTTTACTGAGAATCGTAGTGTATTGGGTGTGATGTCAATATGGAAGTATCACTTCAATCATATAGAGATGATGATCACGCAGGGATACAGAACTAGTACTCTTAAATGCTACAGCTATCGGGATAGTATGACTAGGTCATGATTATCTGATTATAGAGACTAGTTACTAGTGATCCGATATATGCTTCATACGGGGCAAATATAATTCCAGCCTCAGGCCTAGCATGTGACATTCGATACTAGATCGTTATACGTAATACATAGTATACTATGCCTGATACAGATTATATATTCCTTGTTGAATATTTTTAGAGAATTGGGTAGGCACAGTGTTTTACAAGAAGCCAACCATGTCTTGTAAAACGGTAAGAACTTGGTATAGGGTATGCATGTGTTCGGATAGTCCGATGATCCTATTTACTACCAACATATTCAGGGATCTCTTGGGTCTCTCCTAAAGATTCATCGATGATATTTGACTCGAACAGAATTAATCTGGCATTAATTATGAGAGAGAAAATTAATCTGAGATTAAATACGATAAGAATTTACTTGGGATTAAATTCGCATAGAAGAGAAAACGTGATTGATTTGGAATTAATCGGTAAAATAAATTTAATAGTTAAATTAGATTTTCAATTTAATTTATTTATTTGGGCTAAAATAATATATAGGATATATTAATTGAAATTGGATTTCAATACGAAAATAGAATTGGATTTTAATTCGAACAAACGAATTAATTTGGAATTAATTTGTAAGCGACTTTCGTAATAATTTTACGATGCATTATTATTTAATTAAATTGGATTTAATTACGTCACGACGGAAAATTTGTTTAATCGAATTAAATGAATCCGGGCCCAAAATATGTTGAGCAAACCAACTTGAATTTGGAATTTAAGTGGTAGGACCCATTATATTACATCAATTGTTACCTAGTTGATGGAAGTAGATAGGAGAATTTAATACTTTATTTCTTCCAACACATCTTGTTTTCTTTTTGGAAAATATATACATAATTTTAGAATTCAATTTATTAGTATTAGTTTTTGAAACTAAAAAATATCAAAACTTCAGGTCTCTCTTTCTCTCTCATTGCCGTGAACATCTTCTCCTTCTCCATTATTTTTGCTTCAATAATAAAGTAAGCTAGCACTTAAAGAGTCTTGTGAGGTAATAGGGAAACTCACTTTTGGGTTGGAAACACTTAACAAAGCTTGGAGCTATATCTACATACAAAGAAAATTTTGAAACTCACATCCGATCAATGTAAGTTTTTCCGTAACTCACTTGATCATTCACACACAATATCATTACTTAGAGACCTTGGGCATGTCTAGGAAACTAACAATGGTATCAGAGCCATATCTAAGAATGATTTGTATTTAGGGTTTATGGACTTTATTTGGGGATTTTGTGCTTGGAGTATGATTTTTTTCAAAATTAGTTGTTTCATTGTGTTTTGATGATGATGAATTGGATTTGTGCATCATAAGATTTGGAAAAAATGATTAGATTAATTTTTCCCCAAATTCCTTCACTTGGCCGAACACATGAACCCTTGGAACACTCATGGTAATTTTTGATTTAGACTATTGGATGTGTTTAAGGCATGAAATGAATATTGATTGTTGATTTAATTAGATTGAAATCAAAATTGGATATTATTTGCCAAATTGCTGTGAGTTATAACATATTGGAATGAGTTGATTTTGCTTCAATTTATGTTGGATATGAATTGGATGATTTAAAGCATGATAATTAGATTAATTGATACTTTGGAAATATTGAATTAATTAATTAATTTTGGTAATTGCATTTAATTAGATTAATATTGCAATTTGGACTAATATGTTAATTAATTTATTGTATTTGGGCTTAATGGCTTGGTTCGGCCAAGTATGGTTTTGGACAATTGGGTTGGATCCAATTGGGCCTAAACCATTTCCATAAAGACCAAATATGACAATTGGGCCTAATGAGTCTAAATTGATTTTTGACAAAAGGGTTATTCCTTATTGGGCCTTGGCATCTTGGATTGGATCCATAATTGCCAAAGCCCATACCTTAAGAATTAATGAAAGCCCACTGGACTTTAATTAAAATGGCATTGGATGCTATTTGGACCTTTGAGACCCATTTAGATTGGATTTAGAATCTAAGTCTACAAGGCACTAAAATAAGTGTTATTATTTAATTTGGAATAAATATGAATTAGTATTGGAAACAATTTGGATTGGATTTAAAATTGTAGTTCGATTAAATTCAAGAATACGTACTTCAAGTATTTATTCTTAAACGAGTTGGACTCGTGCAAATCAAATCGTTGTACGAATATTGGATGGTCATTAATTAAAGATTAATTAATTGGATTAAATTGATTAAACAACATGCTTTATGTGAATACTTGGATGTATTTGTATGAATAATGTATATCGAATGGATATTAGAAGTGTGAGGGCAACTCTAGAAATTGTTGTAAATTTGGAATTTATTAAATTGGACCTGCATGTCCAGCCTATCATCTATTTACTCTTTGTATTTCTCTTCTCACCAATTCCCCTCAATGTAAATGAGGTTTCTTTAATGTATTATGTAATTGGGTAGAAGTTTGTATAGTGCTAGCAGGAGAGAGGAAATGGAGAGATTTGTTCTAGGAACAAATTGTGTTATATATTCATCCATATATCATTGTTAATTTATTCACGCCTTATTATGCTTTTAGAAAACATGTTTAGGGTGTATGATGAGACCTAATCAAAGATAATAAATTAGTTTCCAATTTACGTGAAAAGCCATCATTATATATTAAGCTTTTTCCTTCCATTGAGTGGTTCTCTCTTAAGATCCAAGATTGGCTTTGATTTGTTGGCCAAAGTCAAGATCATTGTCCATCACAGATGTGTTTGAACCACAAAGGCTTTGTTATATATCGCATGTCTTGGGTAGTTGTGTCTTGTTATCCAAAGTCAAGGTCACTTATGTACATCGATGTGGATTATGAAGCTTTCCCACTGTCAATGGGTCACGCTTCACTGGAATCATTAATCTTGTTGAGCCAAAGCCAAAGCTTAGTTGATTCAGAGAAAAAGGTTAGGAAAATAAATTGGATATATATCTTGGACTTGGATGTCCACCTACAAGATCTAGGAATTGGATGGGATCCAATTGATTTTAGAGATTTACCTAGTTAAATTTCATACAGCTTGTTGGCAAAGTCAGGTTTTATGTTATTTAACGGGATCCTAGCCCACTAGGAAACTAGATTTTCCGAGTACTCAACAGAGGATTAGAGGCTTGCCAAAAAATAGTGGGAGGTTAGTATTAAATTTGTAATTTCATTTAATACTTGCTAAATACGCCGCTTTATTTTTCATCATTATATTTATACAAGTTGGACTAATATTTTATTGTTTTTCTTTGAACAATTGGGCTGTACCATAACTACTACACTTGTAGTTGGTTGTATAATTGGACTATTGTAACCATTACATTTGAGTGTACACGATATCATTGATTGGATAATTGGACTATTGCAATCAAAATGGCTGGAAAGAATAGCGTTAGAGACATCGTCATGGGTGATAATGTCTTAACGGTGCAAATTTTCCTGATTAAGAGATGAATCTCAGGATTGTCCTGGGAGCCGAGAAGTTGTTCTATGTTATAGACAGACCTTTTGGACATGAGCGTGTAGTTGATCATGAGCTTGGAAGACTCATAGTGATGACAACTCGACTGCATAGTCCATCATGCTTGCCACAATGACTCCATAATTTCATCGTTAAAAAAAAAGGATTGGATCTCTATAACATGATGTTGAAATTGAAGGACCTTCATAGATCTAATCTTAGATCTCAGAAGTATGAATTGCAAAAGAATATCTTTCATTCACGTATATCAGAGGGTACATCTGTCGAGCACTATGTGTCACAGATGATTTCTAATATCGAACAGCTAGGTCAACTGGGCATAACCTTCGAGGCTGAGACTTCCATAGATTTGATCTACAGTCTCTGCCCGACTGCTGGGGTGGGTTAATTATGAACTACAATATGATGAACCAAGAGAAGACTCTTAGAGAGTGATGGAAATGCTGAAAGATGCAGAGCTAGAGCTTCTGAAGTGCAAGAAGTGTGAGGCACATCTTCCTTCGACATCTCAGAAGGCCAAGGCTCGGCCGAAGGCTTTTGGAGGTGTGAAGAAGAAAGAAGAAGAAAAGGCAAGGCCAATCATCACAGTCTTCAGGGAAGACTAAGGAAAAAATCTCCAGATGTCTACCTACAGTGTGACAAACGATGTCACTGGGAGTGTGACTGCCATGAGTACAAGGCGCACATGAAGGAAGTGAAGACGAACAAGGCTCCGGCTTCAGGTATGTTTTTTTAGAAATAACATGTCTACTTCTAGTTTTAAAATTAGATTATTGATTCTGGATGTGGAACTCATATATGTACTGATGTGCAGGATCTGCAGATTAGCAGAAGACTGAATTCAGGAGAGATCGACCTCCGGTTGGAAATGGGACTAGAGTCGCTATTTTGGCTGTTGGCTCCTATATTTTGAATCTTCCCTCGAGGCATGTACTTAATTTAAGAGACTGTTATTATATATCTAGTTTGACTAGAAACATTATCTCTATATCTTGTTTGACCTGATGCGGGTATACCTTTGTATTCCGAAACACTGGGTGTTTTGTTTAAAGATGATATTTTGATATGTACAGCAGATGTATGTAATGGTCTTTATATTTTGAATATAAATGACTCTCAAACATATAACATGACAAATAAAAAGCTCAAATTGAGTAAAACAGATGAAACTTATCTATGGTATTATCGTCTGGGACAAATTAACAGGACTCGTATATCCATTCTTTCAAAGAATGGATACTTGGACGGATTTGTTCCTAATTCATATGATGTCTGCGAATATTATTTATTAGGCAAAATGTCTAAAACTCCTTTTAGCGGTAAATGTGTACGTGCCATCAAATTATTAGCCCTCGTTCATAGTGACGTATGTGGGCTCATGTCTAGCCATGCTAGAGGTGGATATGAATACTTCATAACCTTTACGGATGATGTATCGCGTTATGATTATGTGTATCTTATGAGACACAAGTCGGAAATTTTTGAGAAATTCAAAAAGTTTCGACATGAAGTAGAAAAATAGACCGGTAAAAGTATTAAAATATTATGGTCGAACCGTGATGGAGAATACTTAAGAAATGATTTTCTCGATTGCCTATAAGAATGATATTCTTTTATAGTGGAGTCCTCCCAGAACACCTCAATTAAACGGTGTGTCCAAACGGAGAAAATCGAACTGTGTTGGACAGAGAAATCGAACTGTGTTGGACATGGTAAGGTCAATGATGAGTCGCATTGAGCTACCAATTTCCTTCTGGATACGCATTGAACTGTGCAATACTTATTTTGAATAAGGTTTCGTCAAAGTCTATTGGACATACTCCATATGAAATATTAACAGGAAAGAATTTGGGTTTCACATTCCTGAAGATTTGGGGATACTGGGGATATATGAAATGTTTGGATGGTACAAAACTAGAACCCAAATCAGATAAGTGCCTAGTTGTAGGTTATCCTAGGGAAACCAAAGGATATTACTTCTACAACCCAGAAGAGAACAAGGTATTTGTTGCTCTCCATACGGTTTTCTGAGAGAAGGAATTCCTAAATGCAGTGGTTAGTGGGAGGAAAGTAGAACTCGATGAAAATCGTAATGACATTATTCCTAGAACAGACTCCTTCATGGAACACGAACAGTTCATCAGGGATAAGACTGTACCACAATCTTCTAATACACAAGAATCGCGTAGGTCGGAGAGAGTCAGAAAATAACCTGAGAGGTATGGGTTTCTGATCTCACCTCATGTAGATATTAATCTTATTGTGGATAATGAGCCGGCTACGTATGAGGAAACGATACAAGGTATCGACTCTGATTTATGACAAGAAGCCATGAATTCCAAAATGGATTCCTTGTATACCAATCAAGTTTGGGCACTGGTTGATACACCAGAAGGTGTTAAGTCGATTGGTTATAAATGGGTCTTTAAGAAGAAGACTGACATGGATGGAAACATATAAACGTACAAAGCTAGGCTTATAGTGAAAGGGTATCGTCAATGACAAGGTGTCGATTACGACGAAACTTTTTCACATGTTACCATGATTAAATCCATTCGGATAATGCTTACTATTTCTGCATATTTCAATTATGAAATATGGCAGATGGATGTCAAAATGCTTTCCTTAACGGAAACCTTTTGGAGGATGTTTATATGCAACAGCCTGGCGATTTTATCGTGCCAAAACATGCAAACAAAGTTTTCAAGTTAAATCAATCTATTTATGGATTGAAGCAAGCATCGAGTTCTTGGAACCAACATTTTGATGAGATCATAAAAGAATATGATTTCATTCAAAACAAAGATGTTTTTTGTGTATATAAGAAGGTTAGTGGGAGCGCACTGATATTTATTGTCCTTTACGTTGATGATGTATTGTTTATTGGCAATGACATTCTCATGCTACAATCGGTGAACTCTTGAATTTCATTAAAATTCTCCATGAAAGATCTGGGAGAAGCAACCTTTATTCTGGGAATAAAGATACTCTCCCAGAGCTCGTGCATTGACAAAGTGTTGAAGAGATTCAATATGGATCAGTCTAAGAGGGGACTGCTTCCAGTGTCACATGACATCTCTCTATCTAAGGACTTGTGTCCTAAAACTCAAGATGAAAGTGATAACATGAGTTGGATCTCGTTCGCTTCTGCAGTCAGGTCGATCATATATGCCATGAGATGTACACGACCTGATGTCTCATATGCTTTGAGCATGTGCAGTCGCTAGCAGGCCGATCCAAGAGATGGTCACTGGATTGCTGTTTAGAATATTCTTAAGTATCTTAGACGAACTTGAGGATGTTTTCTTAGTATATGGAGAAAGAGAACTTGAGGTGACTAGGTTCACCGATGCAAGTTTCCAAACCGATAAACATGGCTCTAAGTCGCAATTGCGTACATATTTTGTTTGTACAACAGAGTATTGAGCTGGAAATCTTCCAAGCAAGAGACTGTTGTCGATTCAATAACAAATATGGAATATATCACTGCAGCTAAGGCAGTAAAGAATCAGTTTAGATCCATAAATTCCTAATTGGATTAGGAGTAGTTCTATTAACAGCTGAGCCCGTTCCTTTGTATTGTGACAATAATAGGGCTATAGCACAGGCTAAGGAACCACGGTCTCATCAATGATCCAAGCATGTACTTCGACGTTTCCATCTGATTTGTGAGATTATACATCGTGGCGATGTGAAGATCGAAAAGATCGCTTCAGATGAAAATATTGTAGATCCACTGACTAAAGCTATCTCTTAGAAAAAGTTTGAGTGTCATATACATAGTTCAGGTGTTAGATACTTGATTTATTGGCTATGAGCCAAGTGGGAGATTGTTGGAGAATTATGACCCAGCATCACTATTTGTAAAAGACATTGTGGTTTTTGTACAAATTAAATATGTGACAAAGAAAATTACTATTTTATCATTTTGTAATTAGATTACTTGGATATATATAAATGATAAAAGTCCTTATGATTAGTTCCGTATTAATAAGATATGAGACAGTATTAATCCACGAACGGTTTAATCATTAAATATCCCTAGTCGTAGTATTATCGAGACTGGACATCAATAATACAGAGTAGACTAGTATTATACTTATGCGCGTTATGGAAGCTTAATAGCATAGTTCTCATATATTTAAGTATTGGATACTTATGCAAGTGTGATAGGAGGTTCTGTTAGCCGTTGGTCCGGGAACAGCTTCGCTCTGGATAGACCCTCCTCGGAATCTCATTAGTAGTATGACTATGCGTCTATGGGAATCCGAATCAGGGTAGGTGTATGTGGTCTTAACCTGAGACTTGCATCGCTAATACTTGCGACAATTAGTATGCTTTGGTTTTGGTAATCCGGGGCTTTAACAGGTTCTGTGTACGCCTCTTTTAGGTTTACTGAGAATCATAGTGTATTGGGTGTGATGTCAAGATGGAAGTACCACTTTAGTCATATGGACATGATGATCACGCAGGGATACAGAACTAGTACCCCTAAATGCTGAAGCTATCGAGATAGTATAACTAGGTCATGATTATCCGATTACAGAGACTAGTTGCTAGTGATCCGATATATGCTTCGTACATGGAAGACACAATTGCAACCCCAGGCCTAGCATGTGACATCCGATACTGGATCGGTATATGCAATACATAGTATACTATTCCTAATACAAATTATATATTCCTTATTGAATATTTATGGAGAATTGGATAGGCACAGTACTTTGCTAGAAGCCAACCATGTCTTGTAAATCGGTAAGAACGTGGTACAGGATACACACGTGTTCGAATAGTCTAATGACCGTATTTACTGCCAACATATCCAAGGATCTCTTGGGTCGCTTCCTAAAGATTTACCGATGATATTTGACTCGAACAGAATTAATTTGGGATTAATTATGAGAGAGACAATTAATCTGGGATTAAATATGGCAAGAATTAATCTGCGATTAAATTTACATAGAAGAGAGACCACGATTAATTTGGAATTAATCGGTAAAATAAATTTAATAGTTAATTTGGATTTTCTATTTAATTTATTTATTTGGGCTAAAAAATATATTAGATATATTATTTGAAATTGGATTTCAATACGGAATTAGAATTGGATTTTAATTCGAACAAACGAATTAATTTGGAAATAATTCATAAGAGACTTTCGTAATAATTTTACGAGGTATTATTTTAATTAAATTGGATTTAATTAAATCCCGATGAAAAATTTATTAATCAGATTAAACGAATCTGGTCTTAAAATGTGCTGAGCAAGCCAACTTGAATTTTGAATTTAAGGGGTAAGACCCACTACATTACATCAATTGTCATCTAGTTGATAGAAGTAGATGAGAGCAGTTAATTCTTTATTTCTCCCAACGCATTTTGTTTTCTTTTTGGAAAATATATACACAATTTTAGAAGTCAATTTATTGGTATTAGTTTTTGAAACTAAAAAATATCAAAACTTCAACTCTCTCTTTCTCCGTCCTTGTCGTGAACATATTCTCTTTCTCCATTGATTTTTGATTCAAAATTCAAGCAAGCTAGCACTTAAAGAGTCTTGTGAGGTGATAGGGAAACTTACTCTTGGGTTGGAAATACTCAACAAAGCTTGGAGCTTCATCAACATACAAAGAAAGTTTCGAAACCCATATTTGATCAATGTAAATTTTTTCCGCAACTCACTTGATCATTCACACACAATATCATGACTTAGAGACCTTGGGCATGCCTAGGAAACTAACACATCCTGCACGTGTTTACGATCTAGTAAATTCATGACCGTGGTATAACTTCGGAAATAAGTTCCGAGTGTTTTTTAGAGATCGTAAATTGAAAGTCGACTATATTATACCGAACAGATTTGATGTTCTTATCTATATCCCAGGTATAATATGGATAGCCTATGATAGAGGGATTATTCGTATGCAATGACCTCACTTGCATAGTATAGCGAGATTATCTGTTGTCGTCATAATTTATTAGTGGGTGAATTATGGACACGAAATTAGATTTCGTGACGGATAAACCTAAACTTAGAGAGTCTCACAATATGAAGTGTACTCGTTGAGCACTTGGGCAACGCATTATGAATAATACAGATTATTCATAATACTTCATCAGATTAAATGAGTTAATTCAAATCGTTTAATCGGTTAAACAATAACACTTGCGTTAGGGTATTTTGGTCATTTAATAATTATTGTGTATTTTTATTTGATATATAATTTGATTAGATACATATTAATTATTTGTCAAATGAGATTTTGACATATTCCATTAATATATGTATTTATTATTTATTTAAATAAAATACATATATAATAATAATTATATTAATTAATAATTAATTATTTAATTGTTAAATATTTGAATAATTAATTGATAAACTTTTTCATAATTGTTATGGAATATATTTAATTATTATTGGTGACACATGACATGATTTAATTAAGCTTTGTGTGTGCAAATTTGATTTGCTATTATAAAGTTTAATTTATTTAAAAATGATCAAGTTAAAAAATGACCAATTTGCCGTTATTTAATACTTTAAGTCAGTCACTCCCTTTAATTAAAAAAATTTGCTTCTTTTTCTCAATTCATTCACCATGGCCGAGAGCCTCAATTAGAAATGGGTTTCAAAGTTCTTTGATGATTCAAGGAAGAAAGAAAGGGAAAATCAAGAAAAATACTTTAGGAAATTGGAGAATTAAAGGTAATACTCCATATCCCTAAGCTTGAAAGCATGTTTCTTATTTTCTTGATGATCTAGTAAGATTCTAGGGTTTCCTTTTCCTTAAAAATTTTGGGCTTTTGGTGATGGATGATGGATTTGGAAGTGATAATGCATCTGTGAAGTGATTTGGATGAAATTAGTGTAATTATTGTCCAATTTAATCTTTTGATGATATGTTTCCATTCTAGAGTGTTATGACCACTCCTGTAATACCTAGAATTGTTCTTGGCTGCTTCATGTGTGGTGACTTTGGTTGGTGTTTTGATTAATTGGATTAATCTTGAAAATTTTGATTTAAAGTATGAAAATTGACATATTCGGTTTCTGGATCAGATCTGGAATAATTCTATTTTTTGGTGATGAAAATGATGTCTTATAAATGTATTGGATGTATTTTGGTGTTGGAACAATTTCTGAAAATTATTTTGGAGTTGAAATAAGCGAAAACGATGAAAAAAGGCATTACCGAGTGACTTTTGAGCCAAATGGGTGACGGCTACGCAAACAGTGAATTTTTCACTGTTCGAGCAGCCCATGAATTGCCCTAACACTATTGGGACTGATCTGGGCAATCCCCATAAGTGTTGGGTGGTCGGTTCGGTCAAAATTACGATTTGCGTCATTTTACGAAAAAATATTTTCGTAAAAGTTTCGCGATGTTTCTTTGATATTTATGTCATTATTTGATATCGAATAAATATGTTAAGGTCAAATATGATTAAATTATTCATATTAGATATTGAATAATTTATTCGGTAATTTAAAAAAATTAAAATTGTGATTTCACCTAACAGTGCTTCTGTTGCGCCTTTCGCCCAAAACCCCCCAAACATCTTAGACCTTTTCTTTTGTTTGTGTAAAATGTAGCACTTACGTCTAATATGTCCTGCTGATTACACCCAAAAATAACTTGCGGTTATCGTAGTACAGCTGGGTGTCGATTCCTCAGAGAGATGGTTACAAGAACTAATTTACTCAAACTAAAATTTTAACAGTAAATTAAATAAAGAAAATGAATGAATTGATAATTAAAGTAAAAAACTATAGAAAAGTTTGCAGGATTTTATCAGTAAATAAATATGGAAAAGCATCGATAATCTCTCTTGTATCAAACTCCTATATTCAGTTATTGATTCCTGTTATTACTCAGTTGAAGGTTTCACATCCCAAACCAACAATCGAAAAATATTCAATATACTCATATTAAATTCTAAGTTAATCAATGGTTATTTTCTCTATGTTAACAGCACACAAAAGTCATCGTTACGAGTTATCTAACGTCGACAATATACCCACAGGAAATACTACAGCAGAAGACCAACACATAAAATGACTTTTACCAGTCAAAACTAAGTTCACAAATCACACATAGAAGAAGCATGACTGGATCTATATAGGAGTTTGACAAAACATAATTTCTGGATTCAAGAATTGAAAGATAATTGAAAATAACAACCATCAATTATATTAAACGTAAAAAAAGTTCTTATGAAATCAAAAACATAAATATAAAAATTAAAATACAAGAGTTCATCCTTAGCTTTGCCTAGGAGATTAGTTCTCCATGGAAAAAAGAGATGCAGCTTGAATAGATTGGAGAGAAGTCATGATTTCCTTGAAGTTCTTCGTTCTTCCTCTTTATGAATTGTATTTTTGGCTCTTTTTTGTGTTTCTCCTCTGTTTCTCTCTGATTTTCTCCTCTTCTAGGGTTTAGGACGAAGTTGGATTTATATAGAAAAGTCCTGGAACCCTAAATTACATTACAAAAAGGCACAAACAGCATCCTGAAATTGCGGTTTCATGTCATGACACGGCATTGACTCTGCAGTGACTACAATTGACTAGATCTTCTCGAGTACATGTAAATCGATATATTATGAGTCTTGTAACTTTTTCTAGATCAAAAGTTATAGCATTTTTAATTCAGTGCGCGACCGATGCTCTCGCTTGCTTATGATACGTCTGTTAGGCTCTGAAACATGTTCAATTGCTCCATTCTCATTGATTCATTGCTTTCTATTAACAAAGCACAAAATGACTCTAATGAAGATTAAAACATAAGATAATAAATCTGAGTTAGCAATGTTTTAAGTACACTTTCGTGCACTTATCACAACCCCCAACCAGCTTATTGCTAGTCTCTAGCAATTCAAGCGTAAAATAAAATAAAAACTATCTAAGCCACTTTCGTAGGGATCACGATTACATTTAGCGTATGCAACAAGCCTTTAAACCTCTAGGTGTCCCTAGTGGATGAGTTATATTCTCATGAGGCTTACAGTGAAGACACCTACAAACGTCATTCAAACATACAATCATGCAAAAACAAAAATTAATAGTCCTATTAGTTTCACATAATTTTGTACTCAAAAAATATCTAGTATTAAAACGAGAGAACCTTCAAAGTACTCAACGTAACTTAAATCCAAGACCTTGAATAAATCATTTAAGCCAGGCTCACAGTGTGTGTGTGTGTGTGTGTGTAAAGGTTTATTCACAGCTTGATTCCTAGGTAAGCCAACTCAATGATTTCGTTTAAAAATTGAGATCAATGTGTCAAACCAACCTAGATATCTCAATTAAGCTATGTAATTGCTTTTTTGTGCTCAATATGGTATGATTTTTCTTTTTCTTTTCTTGTCTCCTTCTTTTTGCTTTTCTTTTTGAATTTTTTATTTTCTTCTTTTTCTTTCTTTTTTTTTAATACACCTACCCTTTAAGGTATCATTTCTCCTCATGGTGGTTTATTTTCTTTTAGAGACTTTTATTTTATTTTCAATCATACCATGCATCATAACACAAGTAAATCAGGATAGACATCCAAGCAAACAGTCATTCATCGACATGCAATTTCTTCAACTAGTCACTTTGCTAACTACTCAGGCTTTCACTGCTAAAAACCTATAATTAAGTGCTTACGAGTCTAACATAGATAAACTACTCAAAGCATCAGATAAAAGTACATTAAATACTTATCGTTTCTAAGATTTCACCCTAAAATAAACAATATCATCATAGGACTTATGCTTAACTATCGAAGACTAAAAATAAATAAACAATTTTTTTTTTAAATAAAATGTATTTATGACAGGTATTATCATGGCATACATACACCTCCACACTTAAAACTTACATTGCCCTCAATGTAAGATAAACATAAAGAAAAAAGGATTAAGGATTAAGGAACAACACTACCAGGCGCAGAGTTGATCAGGTTCCTGCTAGTGAGACTTTGGTTGTGTGGCTGTGTAGGTTGTGCTAAAACCTGCATAAACACTTATTCAAATAATAAAAATAAACATGTAGGTAGCACACAATAATATAAAACTAAAGGAAATAAAATAAATAAATGCATATGCAAGGGTTGCCTCCATACTAGCGCTAAGTTTAACGTCTTCAGTCAGACATAACCACTTAAGTTGTCATGGTGGTTTCCATCTAGCGTACTGATGAAGGCTTGGGAGGGAATTTCTGTCTAGCTGTGGCAGTGTATCCACTGATCCTCCAGGTCTGGTGGCTGAAAGTCTTGACTGCAAATATTTTAAAGTTGATTAAATCCCCTTTTTAACTTCCCAAGTATCAACTTTTATTCATCACGAAGTTACCTTTTCCTACTTTTACGGTTCCTTAGGGCCAGTTTCAGTTCAGGAGAGTTCGATTTATGTTATGAAGAAGCTGTTTTTGGTAGGATTGTTTCAAGCATGTATGTCTGTTGGCACTCTCATCATCACTCTGCGGTTGTTTTTCAACATGAAATATGTTTACTTCGAGGGTCATGTTCCCCAAATGATAACTTCATGAGACCATTCCTGTAATTAATAAGGGCATTAGCTTAGCAAGAAAAGGTCTACCTAAAATAAGAGGAATTTAGACTTGGTGTTAACCACAGATTGCGTGTCTAAAATCAAGAAATCTACAGAGTAGTAGAATTTATCAATTTGAACTAAGACATCCTCGACTACTCCCTGTTGTATTCTAATATATTAGTCAGTCTAACTGTAAAGCTACTGATGTAGGTTTAATCTCGCCAAGCCCTAACTGACATAGATCGAATATGGCATGAGATTAACACTAGCACCTAAATCTAATAATGCTTGACCGAACTCATGGGTGCCAATGTAGTAGGTTATGGTAGGACATTCCAGATCTTTATACTTTGGCGGAGTCCTCTGTTCAATTACTGCACTTGCCTGCTCTGTCAAGAATGCAGTCCTTTTCAACCTTATATTTTCTCTTAATGGTGCACAGATCCTTCAAAACCTTCGCATAAGTGGGAACTTGTTTTATCACATGTAATGTTGGAAGGTTGATATTTACTTGCTTAAGAGGTTCTAGGATCTCACTATTAGGGTATGGAGCTCTCACAGTGGGCCTAGGTGCTCGTGGGAAAGGTACTTTTGTTGGAATGGTGGTTCTTCTTGAGGGGTACCTATACCACTATATTTGGGGTCATCTATGGTTTTGGACGTGGCCTGCAAGCCTACCTCACTATCGCTCCTAATGATATAACATTAACATCCTTTACATTGCCTACTTTGTGATCAGTCTGTGACTGTGTTGGCCTTGTGGATTTGGTTGAGTCTGATATGTGAATTTTCCTTATTCGTACACACTCAGGACATTAGTTAACTTAGAGATCTGACTTTTAATCTCCCTATTATCTTCAGTTACTTGAGCTATCAATGACTCAAATCTTTGATTGGTTTTATTCTAGGCTTCCACAAATGATTGTGTTGTATCCTCAAAATAATTCATAGGAACGGTAGGTGTGTGATACTGGGAGCATTATAACCTTTAGGTGATGGTTTCTAACTAGACTGATAAGACTCTTGCTTCCAACTAAGGTTGGGATGGTTCCTCCAACTAGGATTATAGGTGTCTGAGTAAGGTGTGTTGATGAGCGGAAAATATATCAATATTTACCGCCCATTTTACTTAATATTTTGTTTAGTTTCTCGGGTTTGATGAACGTTTTGATATGTTTTAGTTTATTTTGCAGATAAAATAATATCGGGTCTCAATGAAATCATTTAGGACGAAATATGGGTCAATTAAGGGCAATTATTGGACTTGATATATTAATTTTGAAGATTGGAAACTTGAAAGGGCGTTTTGACAAAGTGCAGTTTTGGAAATTCCAGTTTTGCACATCTGTCGTGGTTTGGGCATAACCTTTTACTCAGATATCGGATTGAGCTGATTCAAGTGCCAGATTAAAGAAGCCTCAAAGATCTACAACTTTGAAAGAGAAAATATTTTCGAATTCTGATGATTTCATGACCGATATTGATGAAGCATCCAGAAGTGTGTGGTGTGTAATTATTAAAGTCATTATCAATCATTTTCAAAGCAAAATTTAAATTAATAAATAATTAATAAAATTATCAAATCACCACCAAACAAGATAAGCAATTAGTGGAGCAATTATGGATTTGGTGGAGTAATTAGTGGAGAAATTAATAATGGATTTGGTGGAGAATTTGATGGATGATTTGATGGAGGCAAAATTTTGCCTATAAATACCAAGTCATTTCATTTGTAAAATTCATACTTTCTTCTAAGGAATTCCTTAAGAATACTAAGAAGATTGTATCTTGTTTGTTTATTTACAGCTTTCAGTAATTAATTTCTGCTTTCGCACTTTCTTTTCTTTACTTTTCAGTTTTTACTTTCCGCAATTTACTTTTACGCACAGTACTTTCCTTTCTTTACTTTTTCAATTTTTACTTTTCAAGCAATGAGGAGGTAACTCCCCCTTGCTGGGGTAAAAGGTAAAGCTTTTATTATTGTTATTTAGATTAATCTCCCTTATTATAATATATAAACTATTTAAAACCTGACTTAATAAGGATACCGCTATATTGGCCGGTGGTAATTAATTATAAATTGGTTTTAACCTGACTAAGTATGGATACCGCCTGGTTGGTCGGTTGGTAATTAATTATTAATTTGACTTAATCAGAATACTGCCTTTATGGCTGGTTGGTAATTATCACGCAAAGTTAATATATTATATTAAAGGAGATATCTAAAATAGTAGTAATAAAAGTTGATTCTCTAACCCCATCATTTTCTTTTATTGTAATTTTATTTTATTTACTTTTAGCAATTTACTTTCAGTAATTTTCTTTTGCTTTTTTTTTTTACTTTTTACTTTTACTTTTCAGTATTTAATTTTCACTATTTACTTTATGTCTTTTATTTTATTTAAGTTTTTACTAGCCCTAGTTATGTGTTAGTTATCTGGGGTTGTGATGAATTCTAATATCACCGGTTTATAAGGGATTATTTTATAGTTTGGATAATTTAAAGGTTTACTTATTAAGTCTTAACCTTAATGCTTCTTGTTGTCTGATCACCAATAAGATTGATGTGGTAAATCTAAAATGAACTAGACATACCCTTTAATAGATTTCCTTACAGGATAGACATATACCTGTCGGGCGGGGGTAGCCATAATTGGAACTTAAACTTAATGAATCCAGATAATTTGGTTGACATAGACATATGGTTCAATTGGGTTAAACTGGGTATTTGCGTCTGACCATCGACATAGGCTTTTGCATAATTTCGTGTTCCAGGTTAGTAAACTGATTTATTACACAAACATAAAATAATCACTTCATCTTTTAAAAGATATTAGAATGATTCACAACCCTAGATCTTTTTGTCTTTTGTTATTTTCCTTAGTATTTTCTTTTGTCTTTTTATTTATTTATTTATTTAGCAAATCTACAATCAACCAAATCAATCAAGTAATCATTCTCTTCTCCCTCAATTAGATATCTGTAAATAAATAGATTCAATAATTAATAACAACAGTAGGAATTAAGTCCTCATGGGATCGATATTTTTATACTACTTGAACGATATGTGCGCTTGCGTTATACGTGTGTGTTTACGTCGGTCAAGTTTTTGGCGCCGTTGCCGGGGACTTATTTTTCTTGAGTTATTAATTTTGAAGCTATCTAATTTACTTGTATCTAATTTTCTTTATTTGTAATTTTTATTTCTTTTTTTTTATTTTTCAGGTGATTGAAAAATGGAACATTATTGGGAGATTGAAAGATTACGTGCTTTACAAGAAGATACACCCCACATCTAGGAGCAACAGTCTAGTTTTCTGAGGCTTGTTGTACAACCCAACGACTATCACTGGATGCCAGAACCAAGCAATACTACATTTGCTCAACAGAACGTAAAGGGGAGATATGACATATGTAATGGTAACCACCGAGAGATTATTGCGAGTACAACTACAATCCAGAGTGGCAGAGCTATCAAAATCCTTCATGGTACGAAGAACCATCACATTTTCCATCTTATCCACCATCCACCTATGATTTTCATCAAGAACCAGAACCATCAGAGGAAGATCAGTTGATTCACATGCTCAATGTTTGGCTCGAAGAACGGGAAGCTCAATTAGATGCACAAATTCATAGTCAAACAGAATTCATACAGAGAATGACATATCACATCAGACAATTAACAGAAAACCAGAACTTCATACCTCAAGAAGAATTATCAGATGAAACTGACAAAGATTTCGAGTACCTAGAGATCTACAATGACACCTTAACAAAGGAGGAGGCTGAGCAGTATCAACAACCAGAGGTATCAGTTCAGGAGCCCGAACCGACAAAGTCTCGATTTGATTTTTATTATTCTGACTCTGACGAGGATGAAGCTGATCTATTTGTACCAACTGTACCAACAATGGAGGATCAAACTTTCAATCCTCAAAATGAAGATCTTGGAGCATGCTTTACCATGATATTTGATGAAGGTCTACCTGAACCATCCATTCCAGTCGTATCAGAGGATAAAAACCTAATGTCAGAAACATCTTTACATCCTCAGGCAGATACTTATGGAGCATGCATTTCACAGATGACGAATAAAGAATTGAATACGGAAATTTTAAAATTCATCTGTGAAGAAAAGGTGGAGCAAGAAGTAGAGCAAATGGAGGAGCAATTGTCAAACAAAATTGAAGATCCAGTGAATTCAGGCGAAACATCACTGTTTTGGGGAGTACAATTTAGAGATATCACCCGGAACTTGATAGATTGGAACTTCCATTTCAAGTCAAGCACCATACGAGACCTCCTGATTTTCTTTCTTTCTTTGCAGGAACCACTAGAGCAACAAGGAGAAAATAGGTGGCACAAGCACTAAATGAGACAAAAAAAATTTTGCTACCTTACCGTTGGAAGAGACCCTTCAAAAGCAACACTCATGGGATTGTCTTTAATCGGACATCCAAAACGACGCTGAAACCTCCTTGACAGATGGATTTCAGTCACGTCTGGCTGAAGACGATAAAATTTAGCGCTAGCAGGGAGGCAACCAATGTAATTTATTGTAATTTCTGTTTTTATATTTTGTGTATACATGTTGTAGAGTTTTTAATTTTATGTGTTATTTTTGTAGGGAAAAGCACAAATGGAGAATTTTAAGACAGAAGGAATGGTGTTTGGCAATCACAAAGATGAGAACCAATTCATTAGTGATGGCTGAGTAAGGAATGAAATCTTGAGACGCATCCTAATGGATTTATATACCAAACGAGTGGCGTATTGCGTACACAATTTCATTGCCTTAATTATTGCTTTGATTCGCTTTTCTGTTGTAATTATTTTTATTTTCGTAGACAGGATCCAGACTTTTTGACCTTTCACGATTTCTTTTGTTGTTTAGCAAACAAACGTCCTCTGGAAGATACTAGTGCTATTATTACTCACCCTTTTTCAGGTACTATAAATTCAGCCCATCATTGCACTTTTGAAGGCATCCAGAGTTGAGAAAGAAATACATAAAAAATGGAAGCCACTTCAAGAAGACGAGTTGAAAACATCTGTGTGTTTTCTGGTAGTAGTGTTGGTGTTAAGCCACAATACATAGAAGCAGCACAAGAATTGGGTCGAGTCTTAGCTGCAAGAATTATGCACTTAGTATATGGCGGAGGCAATCTTGGACTAATGGGGATCGTTTCAAAGGCCGTACAGGAAGGAGGCAGTCACGTTTTGGGAATCATCCCAAAACCCTTGGCAGAGGCAAATCTTATTGGATCATCAAACGGAGATGAACTGATCGTGGCAGGTATGTCTGAACGACTAGTAGAAATGATTAACCGTGCTGATGCTTTCATCGCTTTGCCAGGTGGCTTGGGTACATTGGAGGAAATTTTTATAGTACTATCTTGGGCGAACCTGAACATTCACCAGAAACCAATTGGGCTGTTTAATGTTGATAGATTTTATGATTTTCTTTGTGTGTTTCTTGATGATGCCCGAAGAAATGGGTTCGTGTCAAAACCTATGAAAGAACTCCTCTTTACTGCCAGAACTGCACCGGATCTAATTGACCAACTCTTAGCCTATGAACCACAAGTTGACCCTATCCTTTCAAAGATAAATTGGTCTGAGGACGATCGTGGTAAGAGGCGTCGGATTAATCTGGATCTTAACCTTTAATTTTTCGTAGATTTTCAGCTAACCAGGTACGACCTTCTTAACTCTTCTTCTACTGTAAAAGACATTGGAGACAATGTCTCATTTAGATTTGGGGGAGAGAATTAGTTGATCAGTACCTTGTTTTTAGTTTGTGTGTTGTATTTATTTTTTAGTCCAAAATTTTTCGAAAAATAAAAAAAAAAATTGAAAAATTTTCAAAAATTAAAAAAATATTTTACGTTTTTGTGTTTTTATTTTGACTAATAAGGTGAAATTGGTAAGAGATAGCTGAGTAAGGAGTTTTCACTCCTGAGACGTATCTCAAACCTAATTCGAAACAAGTTAATTTTTGTTTATTTCTTTTTGAATTATTTAATTTGTGAATTCTCCATAATACTGACTAAAATGGATCTTCATATGCTCAGTTGGCAGGTATTATCAATATGTATAATAACATACAGACATGAGATGTAATTCAAAAGTTTGTAATATTCAGTGCTCTAGTTTAATTAGAGAAAGCATCTATAAATGGCAATGGAGTAAAAAAAAAGGAATAAAAAAATATGAAAAAAAAAACATCTGAGATCCGGGTTATTAAGTCTGTAAGGATGTTTTAACACCTAGTGCCCTAAAACCAACTGGTTTGGGAGTCATTGGCCCAAAGCTCGCTACATGGATCAAGGATGTTGCAAAAATATATATATCTGAAGTCTGGGTAATTAAGTCCGTAGGGGTGTCTTAACACCTGGTGCCCTAAGGCCAACTGGTTTGGGAGCCACCGACCAAAGCTCGCTACATAGACGGAAGGTATTGTATATAAATAAAAAGTCAAAATCAAAAATCAAAACAAAAATCAGAAAAATTATTCCAATGCTGCAAAAAGATGTGAATTCTGATAAAACTTTAGGACAAAATATTACTTTCTTATCAACTACACTTGTGACTGTTGTGGGCAAAAATGAGTTGATTAATATTTTATCAACTGTGTATATAGAGAATGGTAAAAATAATCGGAGAATTTACTTATTCGGTAATTTAGAATGAAACAAAACAACTATTGATTTGGAGTAAAGTTTTCACCTGATTAGTCACTAACTTCTTTATTCTATTTTCGCTTGTCTTTTTGCTTTTGTGTGCATTAGTTTCACTACCTTTTTACTTTTGTAAAACGTTTGTGGGTATCATTGATGTAAGCCCTCACGAGACTATAACTCGTCCACTAGGGACACCTAGGGGTTTAAAGGCTTGTTGCATATGCTAAATGCAACCGTGATCCCTACGAAATTGGCTTAGTTTAATTTTAATTGTTTCTTGTATTTTATTTGTTTGTTTTGCTCGAGGACTAGCAAAATGTTAGGTTTGGGGGTGTGATGAGCGGAAAATATATCAATATTTACCGCCCATTTTACTTAATATTTTGTTTAGTTTCTCGGGTTTGAAGAACGTTTTGATATGTTTTAGTTTATTTTGCAGATAAAATAATATCGGGTCTCAATGAAATCATTTAGGACGAAATGTGGGTCAATTAAGGGCAATTATTGGACTTGATATATTAATTTTGGAGATTGGAAACTTGAAAGGGCGTTTTGACAAAGTGCAGTTTTGGAAATTCCAATTTTGCGCATCTGTCGTATTTTGGGCATAACGTTTTACTCCAATATCAGATTGAGCTGATTCAAGTGCCAGATTAAAGAAGCCTCAAAGATCTACAACTTTGAAAGAGAAAATATTTTCGAATTCTGATGATTTCATGACCGATTTTGATGAACCATCCAGAAGTGTGTGGTGTGTAATTATTAAAGTCATTATCAATCATTTTCAAAGCAAAATTTAAATTAATAAATAATTAATAAAAATTATCAAATCACCACCAAACAAGATAAGCAATTAGTGGAGCAATTATGGATTTGGTGGAGTAATTAGTGGAGAAATTAATAATGGATTTGGTGGAGAATTTGATGGATGATTTGATGGAGGCAAAAATTTGCCTATAAATACCAAGCCATTTCATTTGTAAAATTCATACTTTCTTCTAAGGAATTCCTTAAGAATACTAGAAGATTGTATCCTTTTTGTTTATTTACAGCTTTCAGTAATTAATTTCTGCTTTCGCACTTTCTTTTCTTTACTTTTCAGTTTTTACTTTCTGCAATTTACTTTTACGCATAATACTTCCCTTTCTTTACTTTTTCAGTTTTTACTTTTCAAGCAATGAGGAGGTAACTCCCTCTTGCCGGGGTAAAAGGTAAAGCTTTTATTATTACTATTTAGATTAATCTCCCTTAATTATAATATATAAACTATTTAAAACCTGACTTAATAAGGATACCGCTATATTGGCCGGTTGGTAATTAATTATAAATGGTTTTAACCTGACTAAGTATGGATACCGCCTGGTTGGTCGGTTGGTAATTAATTATTAATTTGACTTAATCAGAATACCATCTTTATAGCTGGTTGGTAAGTAATTCCACGCAAAGTTAATATATTATATTAAGGGAGATATCTAAAATAGTAGTAATAAAAGTTGATCCTCTAACCCCCAGCATTTTCTTTTATGTACTTTTATTTTATTTACTTTTAGCAATTTACTTTCAGTAATTTTTCTTTACTTTTTTTTTACTTTTTACTTTTTACTTTTACTTTTCAGTATTTAATTTTCAGTATTTACTTTATGTCTTTTATTTTATTTAAGTTTGTTGACGGTGGATTTTGGACTCAGGGCAATATGGAGATATTACTCCCGAGGTAATCCTCCTTCAATAGTGAATTTGTTTGGTTATGTGGGAACCAAAAGCAAATTTAGCAAAAGATGGATAATGCACCAATCGACAAGAAGATTTAACGTGGTTTGGTGGATTTGGATCCGACCTACGTCCACGGACACAAACTGAACTGCTCTTTTATTGCTGAAACTTGTCTCTTGTGTTTACAAGAGTGATTATAATGACCTTGATGATCTTCAGATTGACTCTGATTTTTTTTGGATGCCTTCAATCGTATACTCTACCCTTCTATTTATAGTAGTATAGAAATCAGACTCCTTTTGTTACAAAGATTCCTAGTTGAAACAGTTCTCTTGTCCCATAAAGATTCCTAGTAAAAAACTACCTTCTCTTTGCTTTTATCCCACTAGGACACTAACTTATCAGTCTTCCCCGTGGGAATAGGACAACTTGCCACTCTATCCGTAGGAATAGGATTCCTTATCTTTCTGGAGCACGTTTTGCCATATGGTCGGTTTTGACATGGTCGGTCATCATGATCTTTTGAGCTGAGGATACTTCTGCCGATCTGTTTAATGCCCGATCGCTGATCCAAAGTGGTCGGTTACTGATAAGGGTGCTCGATCTCTTACTGTTTGCAATACTCATGCGACCGGGTCGGCATTTAATGATTTTGACCGAGAAGAAAGTTACCCTTTTGTCCTTGCCGTGCTGTTTCAAATTCTATAGTGCCTAAAAACACCATCAACATCTATCCTCTTGTTCTCGGTAATAACGAGTTTGCGAGTTGATGCCGGGAACTATAAAAAGATGGTGCGTCGATGGTCCTGTTGGTGGTCACTCCAAAGTTTACAGAGGAATAAAACCTTTATACCGCCTCTCCCAGGAGTTTTTCTTGAGACGCGCAACTATCTTGTCTGTTTTAAATGCCCATCAATCATCTTTTAGGGTTTTTTCTGAGTTTGACACTTGTCGAACATCTATCGGGTTCCCGCCAAAAGTAGAAGAAAATCGACCGTGCAGGGGTGTTCTAATAGTGCGCTGATCTCGATTTTGGCAGGCCTCTTTTGCAGTTGACATTTGGCATCCATCCGGGGTTCCTTCTCCTGATCCGAGGGCTTATGAGTGTCCCACTTTGCGACTTTAAGAAGACGAGGTGCTTTACTGTGCAATTGTTTGGCAATTTCTCTATTTACTTGTGAACATTTTGACCGTAATTCGCTCGACTCAGTTTCTCAGGGGCTTCTTTCAATATTTCCACTTTCCTTCCCGACCTCAAAAGATCAAGTAAGTTCCCGTTACATGGCTGCTTCCGTCATTTGTTTGTTGTTTTTTTTTTTTTTTTTTTAGGGAGGGACTTGTGTTTTTACTGAATACTTGTTTTAGGGCACTCTTAGAATCTCTTCAGTTTAGTTTCCCTAGATATTGTTTGTGTAGACTTTTTGGATACTCCGAGAGTTTTCGCAATAGACTATTTTCTTATTCCCTTCTTGTTTCCCGGATGACAGGGATGTCTGTTAGTGAATCTTCCTCAGCTTCCCCTGCTGAACCTTTGTCTGCCCCTGTCGTAGAGCTTTCCTCGGGCTCGAGGACACCAAACATAGATGACTTTGACACTACCCCTACCCCTTCTGAAATCGAAGAGGACACTTATCGTCATAGGATCCCACGGAATGACCCAGAGCCCGGTGATTTCAACTACTCGGGTTTAGATATGGATCGTCCTTCCAAGATTACTGAAGGGGACCTGGACCTGCTTCGGCAACGATACAATATTCCGATCGATATTGCTTTGGAGGTTCCTGGGCCGCTGGATCACGCCAGTCGTCCTGATGAGGGTTCGGTGGCCTTGCTCCCGGCTTTCTTCGAGTGTGGGCTTCGGCTGCCGTTTCAGTGTTACTTTGCATGGATGTTGGCCGAGATGGAGATTGCCCCTTGCCAATTGAGTTTGAATAGCTGGAGGATCCTGGCTGGGCTCCACGTAATTTGGCACCGGGCGGGTTTTGGCGAGCCTTGTCTCGAGGAGGTGAAAAGGTTGTATCGGTTGAAGGCCAACCCAAGGTCGCACCACGGTTGGTATTATCTTTCTGCTTATGCTGATTCCTCGAATATTGTTCGCAAGCTTCCTGGCTCCAATAAGAATTTCAAGGATTCATGGTTCTGGGCCACTGGTGATTGGGGGCGGGTTTTGAGATCTTTTGATGAAGAGATCTCTGTCCCGGATACTTTCAGGGCGGGAGGTTAGGAACTTGCTCCTTAGTTTTCTGTTTCTCCTCTCTTCTTATGGTAGGATTCTGACTCTTTTCTGCTCCCCCTTAGCTTGTTGGAAGGATGCTCCCAAGGTTTCTCATCAGGTCCGGGCACGGGTTGGATGGGCTCGGCGGTATGCCGATCATTGGAGAGAGTTAGTGAGCGATGCGGCTTTTGTTGAGTCCGGCCTTATTTCAGCCGCTCCTCCCAAGGTTTCGGGGAGGATTGGTAGGCCTTTGCTGACCTTCTAACCTATCCCCTTGTTTTTTTTGGTGTGGCGATGCCTTTTGATTTTGTTTAGATCCCGGACTGATCACTCTATTTCTTTCTCCTTTTTTGCAGGAATGTCGAAGAGACCAAAGTACCTTGATCGGTTGGCTGGTACCTCAAAGACGACTAGCACTGGTGGAGCTGGTTCTTCTCGGAAGCGGCCTGAGATTTCTACGGATGGACATGTGGCTGAAGAAGTGGAGCGTCCGAGCTCTCAAGGTCGGCCTTCTGAGATGCCTCCGGTTGGTGCTGTCCGTCATGATAGTCCTCCAAGATCTAGGAGAAGGAAGCGTCTGTTCGGAGCTATAGATCCCCAGTTAAGACGGGAATTGGAGGAAGAGGAGGTCCCGAGTAGGGAAGCGCCGGCTCGGCGGGAGATGAGGGTGCCGGGGGGCTCTTCCAAAAAATTGAAGGGCTCTGTGATCCTCGGCGTTGATGACCTTGGGCAGGATATTAGGGAGGCTACTTCCCACCTGGTGCCTGCTTTCAATGAGCTGGCCAAGGCCGTTCCTCCGAAGAAGGTTTCCGGGTACGAGGATCTTTCCCCTGAGGAGGTGGTTGCGGAATTGTGTTCTCAGATGGCCAAGGTTGTGTTTCTTTCCCTTATTCCCGATGTGTCTTCCAAACTTGGTTTATTTTCTGATGATGTTCTCCATTGCTTCTTTTTTGGCAGGCGAACTACGTGACAGCCAAAAATAAAGATTTTTTTTAAGCCTTTTGTCAGAGGGCGATCAAGCCCAGAGACTCCAGAATCGGCTTTCTGAGGTGGAGGCCAGGTTTGTGAGTGCGGAAGAGAGAATAGAGAACATGAATTGGCTGCGGCTGATGCTCTTCGAACAAACAAAGCCCTTAGGGCTTCTGCTACTCTGGAGCGGAAGAATGCTGACGAGGCCAGAGCGAGTTTGGAGGCCGCCTAGTCTGAGATCAGGATCCTCAAGGTGGAAGTAGGCAGTGTGGAGTATAAGCTGCGGGCTAAAGAGGAGGAACTGACACGGGCCCATGCTGAGTTTAGGAATAAGAGCTTGAGTGGAGGCCGAGCGGGACTCTATCCGTCTTGAAGGGGTCGGTGATTGCGCATAGATCATCCTCACGTTTCTAGCTGACTTAGATATGGGTCACATTCATGCGGCCATCCGTTTTTGTAAAGGGGAAATGTTCGAGGAAGAGTTTCAGAGGTGGCTACCTCCTGCTGAAGTGATGGATCCTGAGCCGATTTCGGTTGCCCCGGTTCCCCCTTTTCCTGTCGAGGATCATCCTGAGGTTCCTGTTCTTTATTGAGGATGCGAGTCGGGCCAGGGAGTCTGCTTCGCAGTTGTCTTCTCGTCTGATTTGCTTGAAGCGTACATTCCCTACTTTCTCCATCAACTTTTTTACTTCGGCCAAGTAGGCTATCATAGTTGGCTCTCTGGCCTGGAATTCTCCCTTTAGTTGTTGAATGGCGAGCTGAGAGTCACTTCTTACTACTACGTCGTGGATTCTCATTACCGTGCATAGCCTTAATCCGACCAAGATTGCTTCGTATTCGGCCTCGTTGTTTGTGGTTTTGAAGGCAAATTTCAAGGCGAGTGGCACTTCTTCTCCTTCGTTGCTTCTTAGTGCGATCCCTGCCCCATTACCCTGTGAGCTAGCAGATCCGTCCACTGACATTTCCCATCGGCTTTCCTCCGTAGTCAATATTTGAGGTTCGGTGAGTTCTGCAACAAAATCTGCCAGGGCCTGTCCTTTTATTGCTACCCTTGGGAGGTAAGAAATATCGTGTTCCCTTAGCTCCACCGACCATTTCATTAGCCTCCCCGAGGCTTTCGGTTTTTGTAAGACCTGTCGTAGGGGGTGATTGTTGTAAACTCCGATAGGGTGGGCCTGGAAATAAGGTCATAATTTTCGTGCTGCAGTGATCAAGGAGAGGGTGACTAGTTCGTGCATGGGATACCGGGTTTCTGCATCCAGTAGAGCTTTACTGACATAGTATACTGGTTTCTGGACTTGGTTGGCCTCTTGCACTAGTACTGAACTCACTGCGTGTTTTGAAACAGCCAGGTACATGTATAACGTCTCTCCTGGGAGGGGTTTAGCCAGGAGTGTGGGCTGTGCTAGATACTGCTTTAGCTGCTGGAAGGCCTCCTCGCATTCTGGTGCCCAGTCGATCCCCTTTTGGGCCTTCTTGATGATTTTGAAGAAGGGGTGGCATTTGTCGGTCGCCCGAGAGATGAATCGGTTGAGTGCGGCGACCCTGCCTGTTAGACTTTATACCTCTTTAATTGTTCTGGGGGATTTCAAATCCAGTAGGGCTTGTATCTTCTGGGGGTTGGCTTCTATGCTCGGGAACTCACCATGTAGCCTAAAAAATTTCATGAGGCTACTCCGAATGCGCACGTCTCTGGATTGAGTTTTAGATTATGTTTCCTCAGCAGCTCGAAAGTTTTCCTTAGGTCGGTCACGTGATCTCTTGGTTCTCTGGACATTGTTATCATGTCGTCCACATATACCAACATGGTTGTGCCGATGAGTGGTTTAAAAACCTTGTTTACCAGTCTTTGGAAAGTTGCTCCTGCATTTTTTAGTCCGAAAGGCATTACCTTGTAACAGTATAGTCCTTGATCAGTGATAAAGGTTGTCTTCTCCTCATCTGTAGGATGCATCCTGACCTGATTGTACCCGGAGAAGGCGTCCATGAAACTCAGCAGTCCTTGGCAGGCCGTTGCATCTACCAGCTGATCTACGTTCGGTAGAGGGAAGCTGTCTTTTAGACACGCTTTGTTCAGGTCGTTGAAATCTACGCACATTCTCCATTTTCCGTTAGACTTTTTTACCAGTACCACGTTTGACACCCATTTTGGGTACTTGACTTCCCTATGAAACCAGCTTTTAACAGTTTTTCTACTTCGGACGCCGCTGCTCTGCTCCTCTCTTGATTGAAGATTCTCATCTTCTGTTTGACCGGCTTGTGCGACGGATTTACCGCCAGGCGGTGACTGATGAACTTTGGGTCGATCTCGGGCATGTGGTTGTGTCCCCATGTGAAGATGTCTGGGCATTCTTGTAGGCATTCTAGTAGGCTCTTTTTTAGGGTTTCGTCCAGGTTTTTCCCTATCTTTATGCTTTTTTCCGGTCCGAACAGTGTTATCTCTTCTAATTCTTCAGCTGCTCCTAGCCGGGCAACCTTTTCTGGCCGAGGACATGAGTCTTTCCTTGCGTTTTCTGTGTCTTCGCCCCTCTGCCTCTTCTTGATGTTTTCTTCGACGCAGAGGGTTTCTCCCGAGAGAGTAGCAAAACAGCTACGAGCTATTTTCTGGCTCCCGCATACGATTCCGATCCCTTCCCGGGTGGGGAATTTTAGTTTTAAGTAATAACAGGACATCGCAGCCTTGGTTTTCATCATGAAGGGCCGGCCGACAATGACTTGGTAGCTGCTCATGCAGTCCACTACCGTGAAGTTTATCATGATTGTTCGAGTTTTAGGGGGAGTCCCGATCGTCATCGCTAATTGTATTCTTCCCAGTGGGACGACTGTTGATCCCCTGAAATCATACAGGGGGTGCCGTCATCGGTCAGAGTCGCGTACTCTACTCCCAGGTTTTCTAAGGCTTCCTTTGAGATTATGTCTACCGCACTTCCAGGATCTACCAAGATTCTATCTATCTCTGTGCCGCCGATCGTAGCTTTGATTATTAGCGCATCGTCATGGGGGAAACTTACCCCCTGAGCATCTTCGTTGGTGAACATTATGGGTATTGACCGACTTCCTTGCGGTACTGGGGTCTTTTCTGTTTCCAACACTTCTGTCCCCTGTATTCGGCTATAGCTTTTTCTTGACCGGTTAGAGTCCCCGGCCAATGTTTTTCCTCCTGCGATGGTGTTCACCTGTCGGTTTCGTGCCCTCTGTCTGGCTGTCATGGCCTCATGGTTGATATAACTATTCAGATATCCATTTCGGGCTAGGTCCTCCATCTATTCTCGCAGGTCTATGCATTCGTCCGTTGTGTATCCCCTCTGATTGTGATGTATGCAATAGGATTTCTTGTTTCTTTTATCCGGGGGGAATCTCCTGAGGTCGGGTTCTATTAAGAGGCCTATTTCCTGTATTTCCATGATGATTTCCCCGGGTGGCTTGCTCAGGGGAACATATGCTTCTTCTCGGATTACATGATTTACCTGGGTCGCGACCCCTTTTTCCTGATCTCTTCGAGGCATTGGCTTGAATTCTTTGGGTCTTGGATTGAATTTTTGGAACTCCCTGTCCGGTCGTCGGGGGGCCTCTGTTCTCGTTGTTCTTTCTCGGATAGTCGTCCCCCTTCGGGAGATCTTTTCTTCACTTTCTAACAAGACAAATTTCCGAGCTACCTCTAGAGCAGTAGCATAATCTGGTGTGTCCTGGATTCTTAGGTGGGTCCATAACTTCCCGACCTTTAAGGCTCCCTTTAAGCTTTCTAGTGCTTCTAGAGACTCATATCCTCAGACTTCTAGTACCATGTTGTGGTATCTCTCAATGAAGGTTTTCAGGGGTTCGTCGTCTCCCTGTTTCATAGCCTTAATTCTCCTATCGCCTTTTTAGGGGTGCAGACTCCTTTGAAGTGCCGAACGAATGACTTCTTAAGCTGTGGGAAGCTCTCGATGCTTCCTGGGGCCAGGCTTCTATACCATAAGAGGGCGGGTCCACTCAAAGTCAGGGGAAACACTTTGCATATGGCATCAACTACCACTCCCTAGACTTCCATCAGTAGGACAAAACCGTCGATGTGGGACTTCGGGTCGGAGTGGCCTTTGTAGGGTGTCATGGTTGGCATGTTGAATCGCCTGGGGAATTTTGCCGCCCTTATTTCCTCTGTGAAGGGAGATTCTTCCTCACTGTCTTCTCCTCCATTAGTTTTGAGGCCTACCCCCCACTTGGTCATCTCCTTTTTTAACCAGGATTTTATCTCATTGCTAGTGCTGCCGTGCCGTCTTCTTTTCTCTTCTACGCGTCCATTGTTCCTGGTGCGTCGTTCCTCGCGCCTTGAAATTTCCCGTAAACTCTCGCTATACTCAATTTCCTCTCTTCTGGGGTTGCGGAGGCTACCATAGGAGGGATCTGGTGAATGTCCTCCTTCTTCTTCCTCCCATGTGTTCTCTGTTTGTGAGTCTTTCTCTACAATTACGGATTTTATCCCGTAGGGGCCCCTCTTCCTGGGTCCATCGTCTTCACTTTTGTCTATCACCCTTTTTCCTTCCGCTCCTTTTCTTCGACTGGTGTCGGCTTCAGGTTTATTTGTTCCCTCCATTCTCTCCAGTCGATCTATCATGGATTTCATGTTTTCTTCCATCTTTTTCATCCAGTCTGTCGCTGGACTCCCTAAAGATTGATGATTTCCGCCTTCTGCCATTTTTCTTTTTCGTGATTTACTTTTTGTTGCGAAATTCCCCACAGACGGCGCCAACTGTTGACGGTGGATTTTGGACTCAGGGCAATATGGAGATATTACTCCCGAGGTAATCCTCCTTCAATAGTGAATTTGTTTGGTTATGTGGGAACCAAAAGTAAATTTAGCAAAAGATGGATAATGCACCAATCGACAAGAAGATTTAACGTGGTTCGGTGGATTTGGATCCGACCTACGTCCACGGACACAAACTGAACTGCTCTTTTATTGCTGAAACTTGTCTCTTGTGTTTAAAAGAGTGATTACAATGACCTTGATGATCTTCAGATTGACTCTGATTTTTTTTGGATGCCTTCAATCGTATACTCTACACTTCTATTTATAGTAGTATAGAAATCAGACTCCTTTTGTTATAAAGATTCCTAGTTGAAACAGTTCTCTTGTCCCATAAGGATTCCTAGTAAAAAACTACCTTCTCTTTGCTTTTATCCCACTAGGACACTAACTTATCAGTCTTCCCCGTGGGAATAGGACAACTTGCCACTCTATCCGTAGGAATAAGATTCCTTATCTTTCTGGAGCACGTTTTGCCATATGGTCGGTTTTGACATGGTCGTCATCATGATCTTTTAAGCTGAGGATACTTTTGCCGATCTGTTTAATGCCCGATCGCTGATCCAAAGTGGTCGGTTACTGATAAGGTGCTCGATCTCTTACTGTTTGCAATACTCATGCGACCGGGTCGGCATTTAATGATTTTGACCGAGAAGAAAGTTACCCTTTTGTCCCTGCCGTGCTGTTTCAAATTCTATAGTGCCTAAAAACACCATCAACAAAGTTTTACTAGCCCTAGTTATGTGTTAGTTATCTGGAGTTGTGATGAATTCTAATATCACCGGTTTATAAGGGATTATTTTATAGTTTGGGTAATTTAAAGGTTTACTTATTAAGTCTTAGCTTAATGCTTCTTGTTGTCTGATCACCAATAAGATTGATGTGGTAAATCTAAAATGAACTAGACATAGGGAATTTTAGGTTTCAGCCTTAGACTAAATAGCCCACGATCTTCCTTATACCTGTCGGGCGGGGGTAGCCATAATTGGAACTTCAAACTTAATGAATCCAGATAATTTGGTTGACATAGACATATGGTTCAATTGGGTTAAACTGGATATTTGCGTCTGACCATCGACATAGGCTTTTGCATAATTTCGTGTTCCAGGTTAGTAAACTGATTTATTACTCAAACATAAAATAATCACTTCATCTTTTAAAAGATGTTTAGAATGATCACAACCCTAGATCTTTTTGTCTTTTGTTATTTTCCTTAGTATTTTCTTTTGTCTTTTTACTTATTTATTTATTTAGCAAATCTACAATCAACCAAATCAATCAAGCAATCATTCTCTTCTCCCTCAATTAGATATCTGTAAATAAATAGATTCAATAATTAATAACAACAGTAGGAATTAAGTCCTCGTGGGATCAAAAATTTTATACTCCTTGAACGATACGTGCGCTTGTGTTATACGTGTGTGTTTACGCCGGTCATGTGTAGTGCTTTTGGTACGTCCCTAATGCAAGACATTGTTCATCATATATCCCTCTCATTGATGAGCGAAAAATATATCAATATTTACCGTCCCTTTTACCTGTTTAGTTTCTCGGGTTTGATGAATGTTTTGATGTGTTTTGCAAATATAAATAAAGTATTGTGATTTAATAGAATCAACTCGGAGCTAAAACAATAAAATTCGAAGCAAAGAAATGGCAAAAACAGAAATTTACTATACGCGTCACGAGGTGCAGTCCTAAATTCCAGTTTTGCACAAGTTTGATATTTTGGCCATAATATTTTCATCTGATATTTGATTGAGCTGATTCAAGTGCCAGATTAAAGAAGACAAATATATCTACAATTTGAGGATTTAAATATTTTCAAATTCGAAAGTTTGGAAGGCCAAAATGGATGAATAATCTAGAGTATTTTGTGTAATTACTATAGTCATTTTCAAAATATAAAATAAAATTAATAAAATAAAAAAGTAAAAATTATCAAACTTCCACCAAACATGCGTGCCATGTTTGATGCCATGTTTGGTGCCATGTTTGGTGGAGCAATTGGTGGAGAAATTGGTGGAAGCCTTTAGATTTTCCTATAAATTCCAAGCTAAACTTTGTAATTTTTTCATGCTTTCTTTGGAGGAATTTCTCAATGAAAACCTAAAGGAAAGTGCCTTATATATTTATTTACGTTTTCTTGTATTTTCTTTTTATCTAATTAATAAAAGTTTATGTGTTTTCATTTACAGTATGAGCAGGTAATCTTATTCTGCTGGGGTGAAAAGGTAAGACTTTTAATATAATAAATTAGATTAATCTCCCTTATTTTAATTAAAATTTGGATTAATTAGTTTCCGCCTATATGGTTGGTTTAGGTGACAACCTTATTTACCGCCTATATGGCTAGTTTTACATTATTGGACTTAGTTTCCTCCTATATGGTTGGTTTTTGTGCTAACCTTGTTACCGCTTATATGGTCGATCTATATAATTTTGTTACCGCCTATATAGTCGGTTGGACTTTGGACAAATGAAATTTCTGCCTTTATGGTCTGGTAAATTAATCGATAAACATGGAGAATAAGGAAGATTTCTAATTTTGAAATATTAAAAGTGGATCCTCTGATCCCAATATTTTCTTTTATCGTACTTTATATTTTTTTAATTTCCAGCATTTTCTTTATTTAATTTCCAACATTTACTTTATGTCTTTTAATTTATTTAAGCTTTTATTAGCCTTAGATATGTGTCGTAACTAAGTCCGTTATCTGGGGTTGTGGTGAATTCTAATATCATCGGGTTATAAGAGGTTATTTTATAGTTTGGGTAATATAAAGATTTACTTATTAAGTCTTAAGCTTAATGTGTCTTGTTAAATGGCCACTAATAAGATTGATCTGCTAAACTTAAAATAAACTTGACAAAGGAATTTTAGGTTTCAGCCTTAGACTTAATAGGCCACGACCTTCCTTGAGGATAGATAACCCTTTAATAGATTTCCTTACATAGACATATGGTTTAATTGGATTACACTGGGTATGTGCAGCTGACCATCGACAATGGATTTTGTATAATTTTGTGTTCCAAGTTAGTAAACCAATATATTACACAAACATAAAATAACCACTTCATCTTTTTAAAAGATATTGGAATGATTCACAATCCTAGATAGTTTTATAAATTTGAATTTTCCTCAACTTCTTTTCGCGTCATTTTTATTTACTTATTTTAAGTTTAAAAATCACCACCCAATTAATCAATAAATCCATTAGATACTCGTAAAAATTTGACTTCACAAATTAATAGCTTAGGTATTAAGTCCTCGTGGGATCGATATTTTTTGTACTACTTTAACGATACGTGTGCTTGCGTTATAAGCGTGTGATTACGCCGGTCAAGTTTTTGGCGCCGTTGCTGGGGACTTATTTATCTTTCACTATTAGTTTTGTGGTTAGATATCTTTACTTGTATATAATTTCTTTTTACTTGTTTTTTTTTGTTTTCTTGTGTTTCAGGTTCTCAGACACTACATGAGACAAACCAGAAGCTTTGAAATCCTAACGCTTGACCCGGATATTGAAAGAACTATCAGACAGTTGAGAAGGGAAAGGCGAGAAGGCCAAAAACCAATCATCAACATGGAACCTGAACCTTTGGAGGTTGCACCACCAATTCCCATTCGAGACAGAACCATTCCGGTGGTTGACGGCCTCATTTCCTGTATTGTACTTCCTCCCTTACCAGCAAATGCGTGTGACATCAAAACATGCATTTAGATGATTCAGCAGTCAGTTTAGTTTTGGGGGGAATGCAACTGAAGATCCTAATGCCCATATCAGCAACTTCCTGGAAGTTTACGACACTTTCAATTTCAACCGAGGAGCTGAAGAAGCAATGAGACTGTGATTTTTTCCATATTCCTTGAAAGATAGAGCAAAGGCTTAGCTACATTCACTACCAGTAGGTTCCATCACATCTTGGAACACTCTAACCACCAAATTCCTTGCAAAGTACTTTCCACCTGCTAGAACAGCAAAAATGAGGAATGACATCGTACAACACGACTCAGAAACTCTCTACGAAGCTTGGGAAAGGTATAAAGATTTGCTCCGAAAATTTGCTCACCATTAGATTCCAAAATGGCTTCAGAAAGGAGCATAATCTAAAGAATTACAGGAATTTATGAACCACAATTGATGCTGATGCTGGAGGAGCTTTGATGGCAAAAGGAAAAAGATCAAGACTGGGACCTAATCGAAGAAATGGCTAACAACAATTCCTTGTGGCCAACAGAAAGGAGCATAATCCAAAGAATTACAGGAATTTATGAAGTTGGAGCCAATCCAGCAGTTAACGCCAAGCTGGATCAGATAAGCAAATTCATTGAGACTCTCATCACACAAAGTAACATTGGATCCACAAGTGCACCTTATGGAGGAGCACCAGAACCAAACTAACTTGATGAGACGGTGAATTTTGTCAATAATTTCAACAGACAGTGGAATAATCCATATTCCAACACCTACAAATGGAGAAATCATCCCAATTTTTCATAGAGCAATAATTCGGGGCAAAAGAACTATCCACCACGTGGACTCCAACAACATATCAAAGGCTAGGAGCAGGCAAATGAACCAAGAATAACAGAAGCGCTGCCTAAGTTAAGAAAATATAATGCTATGTTTCAAAGTCAATCTGCCTATATCAAATCACTGGAGAATCAAATTGGACAACTGGCCAATGCTCAGAGTTACAGATCGCCAGGAAACCTTCCTAGCAACACAGAACCAAATCCAAGGAACCGAGGGAAGGAGCAATGTCAAGCTATTAACTTGAAGAGCGGTACTGAAATCAAAAAAGATGTTGGAATCAAAGCATCCATTGAAGAAGTTTAAAAAGATGCAGTTCCACAGATGGAGGAAAAAGAAGCAAAGGAAAAAGATCAATTCGCTCCACCTCCACATTCTCCACAGCGTCTTCAGAAAAATAAACTGGACAAGCAGTTTGCTCGATTCCTGAAGGTATTCAAAAAGCTGCACATCAACATCCCATTCGCAGAAGCATTGGAAGAAATGCCCAGCTATGTCAAATTCATGAAAGACATTCTTTCACGAAAATGGAGATTGGCAGATTACGAGATAGTTGCATTGATAGAAGAATGTAGTTCCATCATTTAGAAGAAACTTCCCCTGAAGTTTAAAGATCCTGGAAGTTTCACGGTCTCATGCATCATTGGAGAACATTACATCGGTAAAGCTTTATGTGATTTAGGTGCATGTGTTAATTTGATGCCTTTTTCGATTTACAGGATACTACAGATTGAAGAAGCAATACCTACCTCAATCTCTCTGTAACTTTCTGATCGAACGCTAGTATTTCCGAGAGGGGTCGTTGAAGATGTGCTGGTCAAAGTTGCAAACTCATTCTCCCAGTATATTTCATCATCCTTGATATAGAGGAAGACAAAGATATGCCAATCATCCTAGGAAGACCATTCTTGGCTACATGTCGAACTGTTATTGGTGTACAAAAAGGAGAACTTACTATGAAATTACAGGACCAAGAAGTTACCTTTAATGTTTTCAAAGCCATGAAATTCTCGAGTGATGAAAAAGAGGATGAATGTTTCAGAATTAATGTTATTGATAGTATCGTCCAGGAAACTGATACAATTCCCTCGGATAAACTTGAAGCTTGTTTCACCAACATGACTGACAGTGAGCTAGATTCTGAAATTCTGGAATGTATCAACTATCTTGACAAGCCATTCTGATTCAAATCGACACCATAAGTGGAAAGTCTGGAACTACAGAAGAAAAACCGAATCAAACATTTGATTGAACAACCACCATAGCTGGAGCTGAAGTTACTTTCGAGCCATCTCATGTATGCATTTCTTGGAAACTCTTCTGAATTACCTGTGATTATTTCTACTTCGCTAACATTAGAGCAGGAAGAAAAGTTGCTGAGAGTGTTACGAGAACACAAGATAGCCATTTGCTGGACTATAGCAGACATTCGAGGAATTAGTCCATCATTTTACATGCACAAGATTCTGATGAACGATGAATACAAACCCACAGTGGAGCATCAACGGAGACTCAATCCAATCATTAAGGAAGTCGTGAAGGAAGAAATCATCAAATGGTTGGATGGTGGCATCATTTACCCCATCTCAAATAGCATTTGGGTAAGTCATATGCAGTGTGTGCCGAAGAAATGAGGAATTACTGTAGTCACAAATGAAAAGAACAAGCTGATTCCAACAAGAAAAGTGACTAGATGGAGAGTATAAATGGACTATCGCAAGCTGAACAAAGCAACAAGGAATGACCATTTCCGCTACCATTCATTGATCAGATGCTAGACAGACTAGTGGGATATAAGTTTTATTATTTTCTGGATGGATATTCAGGTTACAATCATATTGCCATTGCCCCGAAAGATCAGGAGAAAACCACATTTACATGTCCGTATGGTACTTTTGCTTTCCGCATGATGCCATTTAGACTATGTAATGCCCCTACCACATTTCAACATTGCATGATGGCCATCTTCTCAGATATGCTGGAACAGAGTTTGGAGGTTTTCATGGATGATTTATCTTTGTTTGGAGACTCTTTCGACCACTACTTGCAAAATCTGGAACAAGTGTTACAAAGATGCGAAGATACCAACCTGGTACTAAACTGTGAGAAATGCCACTTCATGCTGCAGGAAGGCATAGTTCTTGGACATCGGATATCACAAAAAGGAATCGAGGTAGATAAAAAAAGATCGAGATAATTGAAAAATTACCTCCACCAACATCTGTAAAAGGGATTCGGAGTTTTCTCGGACATGCAGGTTTTTATAGGAGATTTATCAAAGACTTTTCCAAGATTGCTAAACCTCTGTGCAATCTTCTGGAGAAGGATATGCCTTTCAACTTCACCAAAGAATTCCAGGAAGCTTTTGAGATCCTGAAACAAAAGCTGGTTTCTGCCCTTATTATAGTAGCACCAGATTGGAGCCTTCCATTTGAGGTGATGTGTGATGCTAGTGATTTTGCTATAGGTGAAGTTTTGAGACAACGCAAAGCAAAGATTTTCCACACAATTTATTACTCTAGCAGAACTCTGAATGAAGCTCAACTCAACTACACAACAACTGAAAAGGAGTTGCTCGCAGTTGTGTTCGCTTTTGACAAATTTCGCCCTTATCTGCTAGGTTCCAAGGTGGTGGTCTACACAAATCATTCAACAATCAAATACCTGATCGCGAAGAATGATGCCAAACCCAGATTTATCTGTTAGATACTTCTTCTACAAGAATTTAACATGGAGATCAGAGACAGGAAAGGGACATAAAACTAAGTGGCAGATAATTTATCGAGGCTCAAGAATGGTGAAATAGCTGGCAAAGAATTGACAATCAGAGAAACTTTTCCAGATGAACAACTATTTGCCATGAAATAGCATGATGCCCATTAGTATGCTGACTATGTCAATTACATAGTGTCAAGAAAATGGCCGTTGGAATGGACAACTCAGTAACGGAAGAAATTCTTCAAAGAAGTCAAGCACTATGTCTGGGATGAGCCATACATGTTCAAATGTTGTGCTGATCAATTATTGAGACGGTGTATTCCACATGAGAATGTCAACAGTGTTCTGCAACACTGTCATTCATCACCATACGACGGACACTTCAGCAGGAATAAAACTACAGCCAAAGACCTACAATCAGGTTTGTTCTGGCCCACTATTATAAAGATGTTTACTTGTTTTCTCTTCAATGTGACAGGTGCCAGAGAACGGGAAATATTTTGAGGAAAAATAAAGGACCTCTGCAAAATATTATGGAAGTTGAGATATTTGATGTATGTGGGATTGATTTTATGGGACCATTTATTTCATCATTCGGAAACCTGTACATATTGGTTGTTGTAGACTATTTCTCCAAATGGGTTGAAGTAATTGCACTGCCATCCAATGATTCAAAAGTTGTAATCAAGTTCCTTAAAAAGAATATTTTAACTCTCTTTGGAACACCTCGTGCAATTATCAGTGATGGTGGCACACATTTCTGCAACAGATACTTCGATACACTCCTATCCAAATACGAAGTTACTCATAAGGTTGCCACTGCCTACCATCCACAGTCAAATGGACAGGTTGATGTTTCAAATAGGGAAATCAAAAGAATCTTGGAAAGAACTGTTGGATCAATAAGGAATGACTGGTCTACAAAATTAGATGTTTCATTATGGGCCTACCAGATAGCTTACAAGACACCTATTGGTATGTCCCCATATCGAATGGTGTTTGGGAAAGTGTGTCATCTGCCAGTTGAGCTTGAACACAAAGTGCATTGGGCACTAAAGAAATTGAATCTTGATCCACAAGCTGCAGGAGAGAGAAGACTTCACCAACTCAACGAATTTGAGGAATTTTGCCTACAAGATTATGAGAATACCAGATTATACAAAGAAAAGACCAAGAAATGGCATGATCGAAAAATAGTGCGCAGACAGTTGTGTTGTTGTACAACTCGATGTTGAAATGTTTTCCTGTGAACTTGAAATCGAGATGGTCAGGTCTATTTGTGATCACTCAGGTTTTACCATATGGAGCTGTTGAGTTACTTGATCCCAACACCAAAGAAACATTCAAGGTTAACAGTCAGCGTGTCTAGCATTATTGGGGAGAATCATTTGAGTGACAAAAAGAAAGTTTCATACTTTCAAATCCAGCCTAATGTTCGGGCAGTCACGTCTAGCTGACGACATTAAACTTAGCGCTAGCTGGGAGGCAACCTATGCAATTTGTGTATAAATTTTGATTTGGTGTGCTTTAATTTTGTGTGTTTTAGTTTTTACAAGTTAAGACATTTTCAGGATAGAACAAGTTCTCGTAAATCTTCACAAGCAATTTCCTTCTCTCCTTCAAAAATCTCTGATGAAAGTTTATAAAGCTTGCTTGGAACGGATGAGACTACTGATTATCAAAGGTATTCCTACTGACATTTGTTGGATTATTGAAGCACGGGTTTGATTGGCAGTTGAGTCTTCTGACTCTTTTATTTCACATCTGCCAGGTTTAGGAATGAGCACATATGCTAAAAAACGAATAGCTAAAAGAATGTGTGTTTGTTATAAATGTGCGCGCATGTTTTATGATACTCGTTGTTGTTCTTAAGGAATGATGTCTGATAACCGCGAAGATAAGATTAATTTTATTATAGATGGCTTGAGTAATGAGTCTTTGGATGACATATCTAAAACTCTTAAGACGCATCCCAGTAGATATGTGTATCAAAAAATTCACTTGTTATATGCACAATTCCAAAAAGAAATACAACTGTTAAGTATCAGGAATCTAACTAAAAAATACCATGTTTACCAATTTATAAGAAAATAGGATGGGAAGCCTGTCTTTGACATATAGACGTCAATCAAGCCGTAAATTATTGTAAATATTATATCTCTTTGTCTTTTCCTAATAATTGTGATTTGTTTTTTTTTTTTTTTTTTCTCCGACAGGATCCAGACCTTTTTGACTTATCACGATTTATTTTACTAATTAACTAATAATTATCATTTGACAGGTACTAATGCTATTATTTTTACTCACCCTTTTCAGGTGTTATAAATTCAACTCATCATTGCACTTTTGAAGACATCCAGAGTAAAACATGGAAGTTACTTCAAGAAGACGAGTTGAAAATATCTGTGTGTTTTTTGGTACTAGTGTTGGAACTAAGCCACAATACGTAGCAGCAGCACAGGAATTGGGTCGAGTCTTAGCTGCAAGGAATATGCACTTAGTATATGGCGGGGCAATCTTGGACTTATGGGGATTATTTTAAAGGCCGTACATAAAGGAGACAGTCAAGTTTTGGGAATCATCCCAAAACCCTTGGCGGAGGAAAATCTTATTGGACCATCAAACGGAGAGGAACTAATCATGCCATGTATGTCTGAACGACTGGTAGAAATGATTAACCGTACTGATGCTTTTATTGCTTTGCCAAGTGGCTTGGGCACAATGGTGGAATTTTTACAGTTCTATCTTGGGCAAACTTGAACATACACTAGAAACCGCTTGGATTGTACATCGTTGATGGATTTTATGATTTTCATTGTGTGTTTCTTGATGATTCCCAGAGAAATGGGTTCGTGTCAAAACTTATAAAAGAACTCCTCTTCACTGTCAGAAATGCCCCAGATTTAATTGACCAAATCTTAGCCTTTGAACCACAAATTGACCCTATGATTTCAAAGATAAATTGGTCCGAGAACAATCATGGTAAGAAGTGTCGGATAAATCTGGATCTTAACCTTTAATTTTCTTGTAGAATTTCAGCTAACCAGGTGCTATCTCTTAAACTCTTCTTCCACTGTTTAAGATATTGGGGACAATGTCTCATTTAGGTTTGGGGGAGGGAATAGTTAATAGTATCTTGTTTTTATTGTTGTTATTTTTATTCCAAAATTTTTCGAAAAATACAAAAAAAATGAAAAATTTTAAAAAAAATTTAAAAAAATTATAAAATATTTTGTGTTTTTTATGTTTTTAATCAGGTGACTCCTGAGACGTATCTCAAACCTATTTCGGAACAAGTTAATTTTTGTTTTATTTCCTTTTGAATTATTTAATTTGTGAATTCTCCATTAAACTGACTAAAATTGATCTTCATATGCTCAGTTGACAGTTATTATCAACATGCATAGTAACATACAGACATGAGTTGTAAATTGAAAATTTTGTAATATTCAGTGCTCTAGTTTAATTGGAGAAAGCATCTCAAAAAACAATGGGGTAAAGAAAACACACATCTGAGATTCAAGTCATTAAGTCCGTAGGGATGTTTTAACACCTAGTGCCCTAAAATCAACTAGTTTAGGAGTCACTAACCCAAAGCTCGCTACATGAATCAAAGATGTTATAAAAATAAAAAGAAACATATGAAATCTTAAGTCTGTATGGGTGTCTTAACACATAGTGCCCTAAAGCCAACTGGTTTGGGAGTCATTGACCCAAAGCTCGCTACATGGATGGAAGATATTGCTTTCTTTATTTCAAAAAAAAAAAAATATATATATATATATATATATATATATATATATATATATATGAAGTCTGAGTAATTAAGTCCGTAGGGGTGTCTTAACACATAATGCCCTAAAACCTACTGGTTTGGGAGTCACTAGCCCAAAGCTCGCTACATAGATGGAAGATATTGTATATAAATAAAAAAAAAATGATTAAAAAATTCAGAAAAATCAGAAAAAAAAAATAATAATAATTCCATTGCTAAAAAATGTGTGAATTCTGATAAAACTTTAAGGCAAAAATATTACTCTCTTTTCAACTACACTTGTGACTATTGTGGGCAAAATGAGTTGATTAATATTTTGTTGGCTGTGTATATGGAGAATGGTAAAAATAATCGGAGAATTTACTTATTCGATAATTTAGAAAGAAAGAAAACAACTATTAACTTGGATAAGAAGTTTCACATGTTTAGTCACTAACTTCTTTATTCTCTTTTCTCTTGTCTTTTTGATTTTGTGTGCATTAGTTTTACTATCTTTTTACTTTTATAAAATATTTGTGGGTATCGTCGCTATAAACCCTCACGAGACTGCAACTTGTCCACTAGGGACACCTAGGCTTACGCTAAATGCAACTGTGATCCCTACGAAATTGGCTTAGTTTAATTTTAATTTAATTTTATTATTTTGCTCTAGGACTAGCAAAATATTAGGTTTGGGGGTAATTTGTGTAATTACAATAGTCATTTTCAAAATATAAAATAAAATTAATAAAATAAAAAAAATAAAAATTGTCAAACTTCCACCAAAAATGCTTGCATGTTTGGTGGAGGACTTGGTTCCATGTTTGATGTCATGTTTGGTGCCATGTTTGGTGGAGCAATTGGTGGAGAAGTTGGTGGAAGCCTTTAGATTTTCCTATAAATACCAAGCTAAACTTTGTAATTTTTTTATGATTTCTTTGGAGGACTTTCTTCATGAAAACATAAAGAAAAATGTCTTGTCTATTTATTTAAGTTTTCTTGTATTTTCGTTTTATCTAATTAATAAAATTTTGTGTGTTTTCATTTACAGCATGAGCAAGTAATCTTATTCTGCTATGGTGAAAATGTAAGACTTTTAAAATAATAAATTAGATTAATCTCCCTTATTTTAATTAAAATTTGGATAGTTAGTTTCCGCCTATATGTCCGGTTTATGTGACAACCTATTTACCGCTTATATAGCTGGTTTTATATTCTTGGACTTAGTTTTCGCCTATATGGTCGGTTTATGTGCTAACCTTGTTACCGCCTATATGGTCGGTTTATATGATTTTGTTACCGCCTATATGGTCGGTTGTACTTTGGATAAATGAAATTACCGCCTTTATGGTCTGGTTAATTAATCGATAAACATTGAGAATAAGGGAGATTTCTAATTTTGAAATATTAAAAGTATCGTTAAACATTGAGAATAAGAGAGATTTCTAATTTTGAAATATTAAAAGTGGATCCTCTAACCCCCAGCATTTTCTTTTATTGTACTTTTACATTTTTAATTTCCAGCATTTACTTTATTTAATTTCCAGCATTTACTTTATGTATTTTATTTTATTTAAGCTTTTATTAGCCTGTCGTAACTAAGTCTGTTATCTTGAGTTGTGATGAATTCTAATATCATCGGGTTATAAGGGGTTATTTTATAGTTTGGGTAAAATAAAGATTTACTTATTAAGTCTTAAGCTTAATGCGTCTTGTTAACTGGCCACTAATAAGATTGATCTGGTAAACTTAAAATAAACTTGACAAAAGAATTTTAGGTTTCAGCCTTAGACTTAATAGCTCACGATCTTCCTTGAGGACCCTTTAATAGATTTCCTTACAGGATAAACATATACCTGTTGGGTGGGGGTAAGCACAATTGGAACTTGATCTTAATGAATCCAGGTAAATTAGTTAACATAGATATATGGTTTAATTGGATTACACTGGGTATGTGCAGCTGACCATCGATAAAGGCTTTTGTATAATTTCGTGTTTCATGTTAGTAAACCAATATATTACATAAACATAAAATAACCACTTCATCTTTTTAAAAGATATTGGAATGATTCATAACCCTAGATAGTTTTATAAATTTGAATTTTCCTCAACTTTTTTTCGTGTCATTTTTATTTACTTATTTTAAGTTTAAAAATCACCGCCCAATCAATCAATAAATCCATTAGATACTCATAAAAATTTTACTTCACAAATTAATAGCTTAGGTATTAAGTCCTCGTGGGATCGATACTTTTTATACTACTTCAACGATAAGTGTGCTTGCGTTATACGCGTGTGATTACTCCGGTCACTCATCTCACCATATACCGGACACTCTTGGGATTCTAGCTGGGCTACTGAATATAGTCTTGCTATCTCTGGCTTTTAAGGCTTCTATCTGTCCAATTAATAGCTCAACTTGTTCCTTGAGGCTATCCTCTTCCCTAAAGTGGTGTAGGCTTTTGCTAGAAGAAGTGTGTGTCCTATCAGTGTTATCTAAGGCATTGGGTCCAATCCACGTATGAGATTTCTTAGCTAGGTCATCTAAATACTTGAATGCTTCATCAAAGTCTTTTCGGATGAACTCACCATTGCACATTGTCTCAACAAATTGGCGAGCCCTAGGGGTCAGTCCATCATAGAAATAACTTATTAAGCACTAACTCTCATATTCATGGTGAGGGCAACTAGCTAATAACTCCTTATACCTCTCCCACGTTTGATAAAGAGTCTCACTGTCTCTTTGGGAGAAGGTGGAAATTTGTCTTTTCAAGGCATTAGTCTTATGGTGTGGGAAGTATTTGTCAAAAAAAGCCTGGGTCACCTCGCCCCATGTAACATCCCGCCTAGGCCAGGATGCTACCGGCAGGAGACAGGCTAAACCCATCTCCATAAGCCTCTGGATCTAACAAAATTTCGGCATGATGTATTCGTAACATCATGCAACCTGGCATATAGCCAGCATCCATATACAACAAAACACAACAATCTCGGCCTCAGGCCGATAGCTCAATAAACAAAATGCAAATACTTGGCCTCCGGTCTGAACTCAAAATAAACTATGCTATTACATGATTTATACATATATAAAACAAGTACAAGAACAAAGACAAGGACCGTGAGGACCCATAACTCGACCCAGGACTCAACACTCTCTCGACTGCAATTGGGGCGATCCACTGTCTTCAAAGCCTTCACCAAATAGCTGCAAGTTATAAAAGACTGCTACTGACCTGCAAAACTAACAACGGAAAATGGTGTGAGTCGTAATGACTCAATAAGTAATCATGCTCATAACTTGAGCGTTCAATTACAAACAAGGTCTAAGTTAAGTTTCTATATAAACTTGAATTACTTATAAAACCAATTAAGCATTCTCAAAGTTTGAAATAACCATAACTTTTATCTCATTTGTTCCCTTATTACTTGCTACTAATCTTTCTAACTATTTGATTATGTACTTACGATCCCGTACACTTCCAACATCGATAACTTAATCACTAAGGCAAAACTTACCATGTCTTCGCTGCATTACTCAGATAGCTTATACTTACCTACTTACTCTTTTGCTACACCAATTTGGTTATCGATCAAACTTATCTTTATTTTATTTCATTGAAATATCATCAAATTGGATTTATAAACTATCTTTTCTATCAAACATTCATCTTTGACCGTTTTATAAACTAGATACTAGCTCCATGATAACATGCATATGTTACCATTTCATCACGAACTATCATCATTTCGATGTGTTCTTTCTAAGTAAACATACAACTCATAATCATCATTAATATATATACCTTTAAATAAGATCATGCTATCATGCATTAAAATCTTCCAAAATGACACATCTATATAAACATGCCACATACCAATATCAACCATACATATCTTTTGATGAAATCATGTCATGCTTATATGAACTGTTACTTTAAAATCTTTTCTGAAGAACTTACATGCGAAGAATACTAATGCCATAATGCATTCAGATCAAATATATGCATCTCAAATGACTCACTAGAATGCATGATTTATATGCAGAAATTGCAAATCACTCTTTACTTCAACTTGTTGTGCCTTTTTAAAACATATTTTATAAAAATCATTTCTGCAGAACACTGGGTTGAAAACATTACTCGGAAACTGATTTCTGTGTTAAAATTCTGAATTTCTTATAAAATCGATGGTTCAGAAAACTTTCTTTTCTAAAGACCTCTTTCAGAAAGCTGTAACTGAAAACTGAAACTGTATTTGAAACTATAATCTGTATTGGAATTAAAAACTGTATCTCTGAAAACTTGATATTTCAAAACTTCTTCCTGAAAACTGGTATCTGAGTATCTATAGAAAAACTTACTCATAGAGGCGTTACGTCTCGCCGTCCCCCCATACGCCCTAGAGTCAGATATGCAAACCCATGACATTGGGGAGTTACGTATCACCGTCCCCCAAAGCATGCCATACCTGCCCTGAAACTGGTGGTCTTAGGGCGTTACGTCTTGCCATCCCCCAAGCCACAAACTGGAGCTGGGGTGCGGATCTATGCTACCACCCAAGCTGAAACTGGGGTCTAGGGGCGTTACGTATCGCCGTTCCCCAAAGCATGCCGTACCTGCCCTGAAATTGGTGGTCTTGGGGTGTTACGTCTCGTCGTCCCCCAAGCCACAAACTGGAGCTGGGGCTGCGGATCTATGCTACCACCCAAGCTCAAAATAGGGTCTAGGGGCGTTACGTATCGTCGTCCCCCTAGCCCATCTAGAGGATCCGAGAGCGTCTCATCAGTCCTCAACATGTGCACATGTTTCTGAATCCGTCAATTCCAAGGTATCCGTCAATTTCGAACTATATCTCTGTAATAGTTACATACTGGGGTGAGTTGTTACCTCATGCCCCGAAAATCATAAAACCATATACTGTATCTCAAAACTGAAAGAAAGTTTTTCTGAAATATATTGTCTTTCAAAACATCTGAAACTTTTCTTTGAAACCTTTGAAATCTTTGAAAATATTTTTATCTTTTGCTCGACTACTGAAAACTTTAACACACACACACATGCAGATGCTTTCTCATGATCCTTTCTACCTTAACCATGTTTAACTATATGCTTATTCCATACTATCACATATGTTCATGCATATGTTCATGCTTATGTTCATGCACGTGTTTATGCATATATGCAAGTAATGAATTACGTATTCTATTCCTTATATGCTTACATTTTAAATCATCTCACATTTAATATGTTTATACTATTCTCAGTATACTCACACATTTATACCATCACAAACTAGGCTTACCTCTATAACTTATCTTGATGGTGGCTCACAAACAACATAAAGCATAATTTTTTTCATACCCACGCGATCGAAACTCTTCTACTATATCAGACTTCAAACATATATGAGCTTCCACTATCTTAGTTCTTAAACTGCTTTGCCATTTTCTAACTATCAACTTGTGCTCAAGAATCTCATGTTATGCATATTCTATTCATTCAGGCTCTTTATCACTTTATATACTCGTTTCTATCCTTATGTTACTAATATTCTTATATAACGCATAAATTACAACTTTCCTTCAAATCTCTGGTTCATATCTGTTTATCTCATTTATAACTCTAATCTCATTCCCTATGGTGTAGTTTCTACATCCCCCATACCCAAGTCTTATTAAATTATATTATGACCTTATTTATATGTTTTTATCTAAATGAACTTACATGTGCGTCTCTACACCTCTATATGCTCATACTCATTTCTTACTCATACATTTGCTTATAATCGCTTATTCTTATCTATATGTGTATCTAGTTACACCTGCTTCTTTCTTCCACACTCATCTATATATATATATATATATATATATATATAAATGTTTCATGCATATACTATACACAATTCTAATACATAATTAATTCCGAACATTACTAAATCTTTTAAGTATTGGGAGCATGAGTTACTTACCTGGCTAAGCGAATGCCCACAATCCGGTCCGATCTGTCAAACAAGTAACAACGCAAGGTTAGTACTGTTGGATAATATGACCCATAGCGTCACTATTTGCACAGAACATTGTGTTGTTGTAGCAAATTAACTATGTAATAAGGAAATTGCACTCTCATCATTTGTGATTAGATCACCATAGATATATAAATGAAGAGAGGTCCCTATGATTAGTTCCTGGACTGAGATGATATGAGACAGTATCAGTCCACGAAGGATTAATCATTAAATATCCCTAGCCGTAGTATTTTCGAGACTGGACATCGATAATGCGAAATAGGCTAGTATTGCACTTGTGTGCGTTGTGAGGGCACAACGACATAGTTCTCATATATATAAGTATTGGATACTTATGCAAGTGCGATAGGAGGTCGTGTTTCACCGATGGTACGGGAAACAGCTTCGCTCTGGATAGACCCTTCGGAATCCTATTGGTATTATGACTATGTGTCTATGGGAGGCCGAAATCAAGGTAAGTGTGTATAGTCTTAACCTGAGACTTGCATCGCTAATACTTACGATAATCGATAAACTTTGGTTTTGGTGGTAGGGGGCTTTGACCGGTTCTGTGTACACCACTTCTGGGTTTATCAGAGAGTCGTAGAGTATTGGGTGTGATGTCAAGACGGAAGTGTCACTTCAGTCATATTGGAGATGATGTCACGCAGGATACGGTACTAGTGCTCTTGAGTGTTGCGCAACCAATCGGGATATTGTGACCAGGTCATGTATATCCGATTATAGAGACTATGTTACCAGACATCCGATATGTGCTTCGGACGGGGTAGACACTTATCCGCCCCAGCCCTAGCACGTGATTATCCGATACTGGGCCGATACGCACAATACTACGGTATACTACGCTTGATATAGATCCTTATTCCTGTAAGGATGTTTCCGGAGAATTGGATAGACATGGTGCTTTGCTAGAAGCCAACATTGTCTTGTAAATCGGTAAAACGTAGTACGAGGTACTTACGTGTTCGGATAGTCCGACGACCGATTTGACTACCAACATATCCGGGGATCTCATGGGTCGCTTCCCAAAGATTCACCGATGACGTATGACTCGCACTTATATTAATCTGGGATTAATTAGATGAGAGAGAAAATTAATCTGGGATTAATTGCGGAGATATTTTATCTAGGATAAAATAACGATTAAAGAGAGAGAACATTAATTTGGAATTAATCGAGGAATTAATATATTTGATATATTAATCGAAATTAGATTTCGACGCGGAATTAAAATTAGATTTTAATTCGGGCGAACGAATTAATTTAGAATTAATTCGTTAGCGACGTGAATAGTGATTTCGCTTGGCGTAATCGTTTAATTACGACGCAACGGAAAATTCGTTAATTTGGAATTAACGAACCCGAGCCCGAGATTTTTACGAGCGCATTCGTATTTAGAATTCGAGTGCGGCACGTCAAATCAAGCGTCAAATCGCTAGTCGCATCTAGCGTCACATCAAGCGTCAAATCATGTCACTTTGAGTGATGTGACAATTGATTGGATTGATTGATGTTTGAAAAGTGATGTGATGTGACTTGTTGACAAAAGGTGATGTGTGTGGTTGGGATTTAAACCAAATGTGTTTGAAATGAATTAGATTTAATTTCAAGTGCATTTGGTATATAATCTAAAGCCAAAACCGAAAAAGCAAAGTAGGCTTACTTTGCCGCCTCTCTCTCCTCTTCTTCTCCTCTCTTCTCTCAAGCCATTTTCTGTTTTTCTAGGCAGTGAACTGCCGAATTGACAAAAGAAATGGGGGAAGCAAGTGTGTTTTGTGGCAAAACAAGAGTGCTAGCACACTTTGGGACCTTGAAAAAACTCCAACAATGGCATCATGAGCTTAGGTTAAAACCATGAAAAGTTAGGGATAAAATTTGGGCAAACTTGATTGTGAGCATGATAAATGAAATTGGATGGCTTTGTATGCTTAATTGTGTTTGTATTGATGATTGATTATGTCAATTTGAAGAAAACTTGATTGGATCATATTTCCCCCAAATTTTCCTCTTGGCCGAAAAAGATATGCATTTTAATGTCTTGGGATTTTTGATTTTTGACAATTGGAAGTGTTGGAAATCATTCGGGATGATGATTTAACGTCGATTGCGGAATCAATTGGATTGAATTCGATTTGGACGAAAAATCCCCAAATTGCCAAGTATGTCATGAAACTTTAAATTGGAAAAATGAAATTGAGCATTTAATTATGAAATTGGATGATTAATTATGCTTAATACATGTTTAATTGATGATTGGTTGGATCAATTTGATTAAATATTGTTTAGAATAAATTTCCCCAATTTTGAATGTATGTCATGAAACTTGAAATTGGGTAAAATGAAATTGAGCATGCAATTATGAAATTGGATGATTAAGTATGCTTAATACATGTTTAATTGATGATTGGTTGGATCAATTTGATTAAATTTTGTTTAGAACAAATTTCCCCAATTTTGATGTGTTGGCCGAATATGAATATGCCCTAAATCTTGGTAATTTTGTTTCGTTGATCATTGGATGACTTGAAACGATTGAGAGTATGTTGATTTGATGTCGAATTGGTTTTAATTGGATTGAAACAAATCGGACAT
>SKCR01042033.1:0-79336 GCA_019454045.1 Zanthoxylum bungeanum | reverse complement strand
TTGCACGTACCAGCGTGCACACTTATAAAAACAACACCCATTTGTTTAGCTCTTCGTTTTTTAGAATAGGTGCTTTTCCCTAAACCAGGCATGTAAGGAATGAATGAGTCAGGTGACTCCCCTGCCAAACGAACCCTTGCTTCAATTACCCAACGAATATCATTAGGAATACCATGAATCATAAGAATTCTCACTCTTTCTGTGCGGGCTTTTGTAAATTTTAATCAGAGCATTTCGGTGAAGTGCAGGAAAATATTTATGGAGGGTTGCGAGGTTACTTCCATACCTTAGTTTGTAGGGTATCAGTATTTTTAGGAAACTGAAATAATCGACTTGAGTCAAAGAGTACCGTTCATCCGCTGCTTTTTACCGGGGTGTGAGATAAAATAAATAACAAGAACACTATAAAACTAATAACAATGGAAATTACAGAAATATTAAACAGAACATGAAAGAAAAAACTACATCAATCAAGGTATATTGGTCTGACAGGAAAAACGTTTCTTGAAATTTTGAGTACTCCAAAAAGGGTTTCAGACGCTGTCCATTTACTTTAAATACATCACCGTCCCTAGGATTCTCAATGTTAATAGCCCCGTATGGTAAACATGTTTCACAATAAATGGGCCACTCCATTTGGATTTTAACTTTCCAGGAAATAAATGAAGACGAGAATTATAAAGCAAAACCTTTTGACCAACTTCAAATATTTTTCGTGAAATTCGACTTATCATGAAAGGTTTTAGTTTTGGCTTTAAGAATTTTCGTATTTTCATATGAACCATTCCTTAACTCTTCAATTTCATTTAGTTGCAATTTACGTTCATGACCAGCATTTTTCAGGTTTGAATTAAATGCTTTAATAGCCCAAAATGCTTTATGCTCAAGTTCTACAGGCAAATGACAAGGTTTTCCATAAACTAGACGATATAGAGACATACCCAAGGATGTTTTGAAAGCTGTTCGATATGCCCAGAGTGCATCAGTTAGTCGAAGAGACCAATCTTTGCGATTTGGGTTAACCGTTTTTTCTAGAATTTGTTTAATTTCCCTATTTGCTAATTTTAATTGTCCATTGTCTGAGGGTGATAAGAGGTGGAAATTTTGTGTGTGACTCCATACTTTTTCATTAAGGATTCAAAAGGTCTATTACAAAAGTGTTTACCTCCATCACTTATTATGGCCTGAGGAATTCCAAATCGACTCAACAAGTTTTCTTTTAAAAATTTGATCACAGTTCTGTGATCATTATTCCGACAAGGAATTGCCTCGACCCATTCTGAAACATAATCGACTGCAACTAAAATATATAAAAATCCAAAGGATGTTGGAAATGGGCCCATGAAATCTATCCCCCAACAATCAAAGATTTCGATGACAAGGATGGGATTTAAGGGCATCATGTTTCTTTTTGAAATAGATCCCAACTTTTGACAATTTTCGCAATTTTTGCAGAAAGTGTATGTATCTTAAAAATGGTGGGCCAATAAAATCCACTCTGCAAGATTTTTGCAGCGGTTTTCTTAGATGAGAAATGACCTCCACATACTTCTGAATGACAGAATTGAATAACACCACTTATCTCACTATCAGGTATGCATCGTCTGAAAATCTGATCAGGGCAGCATTTAAACAGATAAGGATCATCCCAGTAGAATCTTTTGACTTCTGTCAAAAATTTCCTCTTATCTTGTTGGCTCCAGTCTGGGGGTATCTTTCCTGTCGCAAGGAAATTGACAATATTAGCATACCAAGGCATTACATTACCGAAAATAAAAATTCATCGGGGAAATAGTCATTGATAGGAGTGGTATCGATTAGTGACTCGTTTGTGAGTCTCGATAAGTGATCTGCAAACACGTCTCTGCCCTCTTTTTATATTTGATTGTGATATTGAATTCTTGAAGCAACAAAATCCACCGTATTAATCTTGGCTTGGCATCCTATTTAGACATCAAATATCTAACAGCAGCATGATCAGAGTAGACAACAGTTGAAGAACCGATTAAATATGATCGAAATTTATCCAATGCAAATATTACAGCAAGTAGTTCTTTTTTTGTGGTAATGTAATTCATTTGTGCACTATTTAATGTTCTACTAGCGTAATATATCACATGCGGTTTACCTTCCTTTCTCTGCCCTAGAACTGCACCAACTGCATAATCACTAGCATCACACATTAGCTCAAAGGGCAAGGACCAATCAGGGGATTGCATAATAGGAGCATAAGTCAAAAGACTGATAATTTTTTGGAATGATTTTTGACATTCTTCTGTCCATTCAAATGTTGCATCTTTTAATAGAAGGTTACATAAGGGTCTGGATATGGTACTGAAGTCTTTAATGAACCTCCTATAAAATCATGCATGTGCTAAAAAAGAACGAATGTCTCTGACTGTTTTTGGTGATGGTAATTTAGAAATGACCTCTATTTTTGCTTTGTCAACCTCAATACCTTTAGATGACACAATGTGTCTTAAACAACTCCTGAATCAGTCATGAAATGACATTTTTCCCAATTTAACACAAGTCCTTTTTCTTTACATCTTTTCAAAACATTTTCCAAATTAGTTAAGCAATTATCAAATGAATTTCCAAAGACAGTTATATCATCCACAAAGACCTCTAAACAGTTTTCAACCATGTCACAAAATATGCTCAACATGCATCGTTGGAATGTTGCAGGTGCATTACAAAGTCCAAAGGGCATTTTTCTAAATGCAAATATTCCAAAGGGGCATGTGAATGTGGTCTTTTCCTGGTCTTCTAAAGCAATGGGAATCTGATAATAACCTGAGTAACCATCAAGAAAACAATAATAAGGGTGTCCGGCTACTCTTTCTAAAATTTGGTCAAGAAATGGCAAAGGGAAATGATCTTTTCTAGTTACGTCATTTAATTTTCTATAATCAATGCACATACGCCAACTAGATGAAATGTGAGTTGGGATTAATTCCCCTTTATCATTTCTTACAACAGTGATTCCAGACTTTTTAGGTACAACCTGTGTAGGACTTACCCACTTACTATCAGAAATAAGATAGATAATGCTTGCATTAAGAAGTTTAAGGACCTCAGTTTTTACTACTTCTTTCATGTGAGGGTTTAATCTTCTTTGCGGTTGACGATATGTCCTAGCATTATCTTCTAGATGTATTCGATGTGTGCAAATTAATGGATTAATACCTTTTATGTCTTTTAAAGTCCATCCAATTGCCAGTTTATGTTCTTTCAACACATTTAAAAGCTTACCTTCTTGATCGCTTGTGAGAGAAGAAGAAATTACCACTGGGTAAGTTTGATTATCTTCTAGAAATGCATATTGCAGTCCTTCTGGCAAAGCTTTTAACTCCAAATTGGGTGCTTCTTCATGTTTTTCTTCTTCCAGTGTTCCCAGTTCTTCATCGTCTTCCAATACCTAAATAGAATCAAGTAGAAAATCATTAGTAATATCTGAATCAGTTTTTGCACTTGACTCAACATCTTCCACAATTCCTTTTGGTACCTTAACTGATCTATCGGCAAGTAAAAGGGTAGTTGAGGTTGGTTTTATCTCACCGATATTAAGTTGTTGGTAAACCGAAAATGGCAGTAAATTTACACTAGCTCCAAGATCAAGCAAAGCATGTTCAATGTTTTGATTTCCAATAATACAAGAAATAGTTGGACAACCAGGGTCTTTGTATTTTAATGCATTATTTGTTGAGAGAATGGAACTTACATGTTCAGCGAAAAAAGATTTCTTTCTTACCTGATATTTTCTTTTAACGGTGCGTAGATCTTTCAGAAATTTGGCATATGATGGTATCTGTTGAATGGCATCTATCAAAGGGATATTGACCTTTACCTGTTTGAATATTTCATAAATCTCTGGGGAATGGTTCAATTTCTTTGTTTTTAATGCCTGAGGAAATGGAGGTGTATGAGAAAAACTGTTATTATCAACGATAGGTAATGGCTCATCAACCCCTTCCATACCCTCTGATTCTGATTTTTCCTCAGTTTCACGAGGTTCAAGAATAGGTCTGTGGATGGTCTTACCACTACGAAGAGTAATAATAGATTTGACTTGGTCTAAGTGTTGACTTCCAGAACTACCCTCGTGAGGGTTTTGATGACTCTTAGGATTTGACTGAGGTTGTACAGGAAACTTACCTTTTTCTTTAATGGCCAAAGCAGATGTGATTTTATCAAAAGTTTCCTTCAAATCATTCATTATTTGTGCATTTTGGTTATTGATGGTTTCTTGTTTTTCCATGAATGCACTCAAGTTATCTTCAACGGTTTTCTTAGGTGGTGGGACATATGGTGCATAATTCTGGGAATTTCTGAAATTTTGGTGAGACTGGGAGGTTGGTATGAAGGTTGTGCTTGGTTATCATTCCTCCAATTGAAGTTTGGATGGTTTCTCCAACCAGAATTATAGGTCTGTGAGTATGGGTTTGGATTTGGTCTATTGAATGTGTTTATGGAACTGACCTGGTCATGGAGACAATCTTTCAAGGCTGGTATGGATAGGCAAACTTCTGTGACATGTTCATTTGAACTACAAATTTGACATATGATTTCCTGAACTGACTTGACATGATCCATCTTCCCTGTTTCTAAAGCCTCAATTTTTTTAGACAGAAATGCATACTTTGCAGCAAGGTCATGGTCTTCCCTAAGGTTAAACATACCTCTACCAGATGGTTGTGTTTTAACAGATGACTCATATGTACCAATTGTATCACATTGTTGTGTATTTTCTGCTATGTGCTCTAGGTAATCTAGTGCATCTTCGGGATCTTTGTCCCTAAACTCACCATTGCACATCATCTCCACTACTTGTCTACCTTGAGGTGTTAAACCCTCGTAGAATTGGGCAACTAACCTCCATGTTTCAAACCCGTGATGTGGACAAATATTTAACATCTCTTTATACCTCTCCCAACATTGGTAAAGTGTTTCCCCCGAAACTTGTGTGAATGTTGTGATTCTTCTCTTAAAGGAATTTGTCCTATGAGGGGGAAAGAACTTTTTAAGAAACTGCTCTTGTAAATCATCCCATGTTCTAATAGATCCTGACCTAAGATTTTGTAGCCAAATTTTAGCTCTATCCTTTAAGGAAAAGGGAAAAAACTTTAACCGAATTATATTCATGCTACAATTTTGGTCTGTGCAAGTGTTACATAATTCTTCGAACTCTCTTAGGTGCTGATAAGGGTTTTCTGATTCTAGACCATGGAATGTGGGTAAAAGATTGATGACACTTGATTTAAAATTGAAACGTGCTGCTTCTGGAGGAAAAAAAATACAAGATGGTGATCCTGACCTAGTGGGATTCATGAATTGTCTGAGTGTCCTAGGGTGATTAGGATCTTTATGCTGAGACTCATTTTCTTCAAGATCAACTGGGTTTTCAACTTGGGCAGGTGGATTTTCAATTTGGTTTTCAGCCATTCTGACTAACAATGAAGGTGATGAGGACTCTCTTTTTAATCTGCCACTAGATGTTCGAGACCAGTGTTTCATGCAACTTAAAAAAAAACTATATGTAAAAATATGAAATTGCAAATAAAAAATTTGAAAATGAAATTAAACAAACAAAAAAAATGAAAAGAAAAAATTAAGGAAAATACAAATGCAGTGATTTATATCTAAAAACATCCTCTAACCTTTGTTAATTCCGATCTTAATTGAATATCTCGCTCATTTTTCTCAATGTCTTGAATTATGTTTTCGTGAAGCTTTATGAGAGCATCTTTACGTGGGGATGGTTCAAAAAATTCTTTTATGAACAACAAACACCTTTTAAGTTGATTTTTATGTTTCCTGTAACCAAGAAAAATTAAGAACAAGGTCTCTCTATATGTGGGATTTCTGGGTTCAGGGTTCATCAAGGATTAATCAGGACAGTTGGGTCTACAAAAAAAAAGAACAAATAAAGAAAAATAAGATGTAGAAATTAAATAAAAAATACGAAATAAAAATAAAGAAAAGAAAAGTAGAGAAATAAGAAATAAATATTCTATCTACTAAATAATACTTCCCCGGCAACGGCGCCAAAAACTTGACACGCTCGAAAATTGGTCTTTTACTCCCAAGTATAAGAGTGTCGAAGTAATAAATAACCCGGTGAGTCCGGGGTCGATCCACAGAGAAGAGATTTAGAAAAATAGAATATTTAACAGTACGGGAATGAAAAGTTTGTTTTGTTAAAGTAGTTGAAGGATTTTAGGTTGGAAAACAGTAATAAAAGGAAATGCTGGAGTTAGGGGATCCACTTTTAGTCTTTTAAACATTTATAAATCTCGCTTTATAATAATTTATAAATTATCTTTTTATACCCACTTAATTTATTACAAGAATTAATTATGCCAATTAAAGAACCAGCCATAAAAGCGGTAGTCATTTCTGTCAATAATTAGTCCGACCAAGGTACCAAGCATGCCAAAAATATAAAACCAGCCATAAAGGCGGTGATACCATTTGTCTATAACAAGTCCTACCAAGGTACTTAATTATGCCAAAATCGTATAAAACCAGCCATATATGCGGTATAAAGATAAAACCAGCCATAAAGGCGGTAGACAGATAAAACCATCCATAAAGGCGGTATAAAGATAAAACCAGCCATAAAGGCGGTAGACAGATAAAACCAGCCATAAATGCGGTATAAAGATTGTCAATAATTATTCTAGATTTAAATTAAGTTTTAATCATTATATTTCAATTTATTTATTATAATAAAAGCGAGTTTAATTTATGTTCTCATTATAAAAGCTCCCCTTACTCCAGCAGAAAAGAAATTAGCTACTCATTTTGTAATAAAACATATTTGTACTTTTATTATTGAAAGAAAAAAACATTACAAAAAGCTTTAAGTAAATAAACAAACAAGACACTCTCTCTCCAAGGATTACAGATGAATCAGGAAAGAAAATATGAAAATTTCTAATGCCGGACGCTCTTTTTTAGAGGCAAATTCGCCGCCCAGACCAGCGAATGCATGTTGTGGACACGTGTCAAAGAATGGTGAAGCCACGTTGGGGACACGTGTCAGAGAATGGTGAAGCCACATTGGGGACACGTGTCGCGACGTAAAGGTTCCACGTGTCACGACGTGCTTGCAGATTTTACGACATGCTTGCCGATTTTACGACGTGCTTGCCGATTTTACGACGTGCTTGCAGATTTTACGACGTGCTTGTCGATTTTACGACGTGCTTGCAGACTATTTTTTTCACGTCTGATTTGTCCCATCGAGCTTCCGAGCAGTATTTTTCCTGACAAAAACATAAAATAACACAGTAAAATCACTCAAAGCATAACTTTAAAATATTTACTCAAATGTGTCAATTTAAGGGGATTAGTGAAACTATAAGTGTAAAATGATTAACTTATCGTCTTATAAATATGCACTTTTTAGTATTCATCATCAATCACTCAAAGTGAAAGACATCTATCACTTGATTGACGGATGATGTAACGCTAGATGTGACTAGCGATTTGACGCTTGATTTGACTTGCGTGCCGCACTCGAATTCGAAATGCGAATGCGCTCGCAAACAATCCCGTGCTCGGGTTCGCTAATTCCAAATTAATGAATTTTCCGTTGTGACGTAATTAAATCTAATTTAATTAAATAATCATGCCTAGTATAATTACTATTCACGTCGCTAACGAATTAATTCTAAATTAACTCGTTCGCCTGAATTAAAATCTAATTTTAATTCCGCGTCGAAATCTAATCTCGTTTAATATATCGAATATATTAATTTATCTCTCTTTAATTGATATTTTATCCCATATAAAATATCTCTGTAATTAATCCCAGATTAATTTTCTCTCTCTTCTAATTAATCCCAGATTAATTAAAAGTGCGAGTCATACGTCATCGGTGAATCTTCGGGAAGCAACCCATGAGATCCCCGGATATGTTGGCAGTAAATTCGGTCGTCTGACTATCCGAACACGTAAGTAACTAATACTACGTTTATACCGATTTACAAGACAAGGTTGGCTTCTAGCAAAGCGCCATGCCTACCCAATTCTCCAGAAATATCCTTACAGGAATAAGCGATCTATATCAGGCGTACTATACGTAGCATTGCGTATTTCGATCCAGTATCGGATGATCACGTGCTAGGCATGGGGCTAGAATTGTGCCTGCCCCGTACGAAGCACATGTCGGATGTCTGGTAACTAGTCTCTATAATCGGATATACATGACCTTGTCATAATATCCCGATAGCTGCAGCATTTAAGAGAACCAGTCCCGTATCCTACGTGACCATCATCTCCACTATGAATGGAGTGATACTTCCGTCTTGACATCACACCCAACATACTATGATTCTCAATATACCTAGCAGAGGCGTACACAGAACCGGTTAAAGCCCTGGACGACCAAAACCAAAGTATATTGATCGTCGCAAGTATTAGCGGTGCAAGTCTCAGGTTAAGACCAAATACACCTACCCTGATTTCGGACTTCCATAGACACATAGTCATACTACCAATGGAATTCCGAGGGGGTCTATCCAGAGCGAAGTTGCTCCCGTACCATCGGTAAAACACAACCTCCTATTACACTTGCATGAGTATCATATACCCAACTATATGAGAACTATGTTGTTATGCCCTCACAACGCGCACAAGTGTAATGCTAGTCTTTTACGCATTATCGATGTCCAAACTCGATAATACTCTGACTAGGGATATTTAATGATTAATCCTTCGTGTACTGATACTGTCTCATATCATTCTCAATCTAGGAACTAATCATATGAACCTCCTATCATTTATACATCTTGGTGATCTAATCACAAATGATAAGAGAGCAATCTCCTTTGTCACATAGTTAATTTGTACAACAACACCATGATCTGTACAAATAGTGACGCTATGGGTCATAATTTTCCAACATAAAGGGTAGCAAAAAGAGAAAGAACAGTGGAGCTGATTCTTCCCAAATGAACAAGAAGTTCAATGGGAAATGCTACTACTGTGGAAAGAGCGGTTATATGGCAACGGACTGCAGAAATAAGAAGTCTCAGGACAAGGGTAAGAAAAAGAAAAATGAGACCCATGTCACTGAAGGTGAGTAGCTGACTGATGAGATCCCAGAGATGGAACTATCAGCAGTGGTAACCAAAGCCAACATAGTTGGGAATCCGAGAGAATGATGAGTAGACACTGGGGCTACTCGTCATATTTGTGAAGATTGCAAGATATTTTCCTTGTATCAGAAGTTCGATGGCGGCGATCATCTGACAATGGGAAACTCGTCTACCTCTCAAGTGGTTGAACAATGCACAATGGTTCTGAAGATGACATCCGGAAATGAGCTAACATTGAAGAATGTACTGCATGTTCCAGATATTCGGAAGAACTTGGTCTCGAGCTCTTTCCTTAGTAAGGCTGGTTTTAAGTATTTATTTCTGATAAGTTTGTAATGACTAAGAATGATATGTATGTAGGAAAATGATACCTAACTGATGGCATTTTCAAGCTAAATATAATGATTGTCAATCGGGATATTAATAAATCTAGTACTTATGTTTATATTATTGAGTCACAAACTGTATGGCATGGGAGGTTAGGACATGTTAATTATGATACAATGCATAAATTAATTAACATGGACCTTATACCTAAATTTACAATGATAGCCAACATAAGTGTGAAGCATGTGTTGAAGCAAAAATGCATAGAACATCATTCCATTCCATAGAACGCAGTTCTGAACCCTTGGAACTTGTACACACTGACGTGTGTGATATGAATGTTGTGCAAACAAGAGGCGGTAAAAAGTACTTTGTCACTTTTATCGATGATAGCACAAGATTCTGTTATGTGGTTTTCTGAGGAGCAAAGTTGAAGCTATTGAGAGCTTCATACGCTATAAGAATGAAGTTAAAAATCAACTTGGCAAGAAAATCAAAAGAATTAGGAGTGATAGAGGTGGTGAATATGTTTCACCATTTGGTGAATATTGTTTTGTGGACGGAATTATTGACGAAACCACTGCTCTTTATTCTCCTCAACAAAACGGGATTGCTGAGCGTAAAAATTGAACGTTGAAGGAAATGATGAACACCATGTTGACAAGTTCTGGTTCACACCAGAACTTATGGGGGAAAGCATTGCTTTCCGCGAACTACGTTCTGAACAAGCTTCCTCACAGAAGATTGGACAAGACAACATATGAGTTATGGAAGGGTCATGTACCTACCTACAAATACTTGAAAGTGTGAGGGTGTCTTGCCAAAGTAATGGTTCCTAAACCTAAGAATGTTAGAATAGGACCCAAAATTGTTGATTGTATATTCATTGGATATGCTCGCAACAGTAGTGTGTATCGATTCTTGGTACATAAGTCTAAGATTCCTGACATCAATCTAAGTATGATAATTGAGTAAAAGAATGCGACATTTTTGAAGAGACGTTTTCTTATAAGGAAAGATAAAGAACAGAGTCTCAAAAGAACGATTGATGCTGTCAAAGACAGTGATCAGGTTGACCAAGAATCAGATCAACGTGCAAATATTGAGACAATCGAACCTAGACGTAGCAAAAGAGCTAGAACTTCTAAGTCGTTTGGTCCCGATTTTTTGACATATTTGTTAGAAAATGAGCCTCAAAGATATAGAGAAGCAATGTCTTCTCCAGAGGCACCTCTATGGAAAGAGGCTATTAACAGTGAGATTGATTCAATCCTACAGAACTATACTTTAGAGTTGGTTGATTTTCCTCCAGGTTGTAATCCACTGGGCTATAAATGGATATTCAAAAGGAAGATGAAAACAGATGGATCAATATTTTTTGTACAAGGCAAGACTTGTCATAAAAGGTTATAGACAAAATGAAGGCCTTGATTACTTTGACACCTATTCACCAGTGAATCGTATCACATCGATAAGAATGCTCATAGACATAAAGCTATATTTAGTCTTGAAATACATCAAATGGATGTAAAGACGACATTCTTGAATGGTGAATTGGATGAAGAGATTTACATGGAACAACCAGAAGGGTTTAGTGTTCCTGGACAAGAACAGAAGGTGTGCAAACTTGTAAAATCCTTGTATGGATTAAAATAAGCACTTAAACAATGGCATGAGAAATTTTACAAAGAGATGTTGTCAAATTGGTTCAAAACCAATGAGTGTGATAAGTGTGTGTACACCAAATCAACTCAAAAAGGATATGTCATTGTGTGTCTCTATGTAGACGATATGCTGATAATTAGTAGTAATCATGAAATGATTCAGTCTACCAAGAACGTGTTATCCAGCAGATTTGATATGAAAGATTTGGGAGTAGCTGATGTGATCCTAGGAATTAAGATTTCTAGGACATCAAACAAATATATATTATCTGAGACTCATTATATTGAGAAGATATTTGAGAAATATAATAAATTGGATCTAAATGTGGCTAGAACCCATGTGGACCTAAATCTTCATCTATCAAAGAATACTGGTTCAAGCGTATCACAATTATAGTATTCAAGAATCATCGAAAGTCTGATGTATCTCACAAATTGCACACGACCTGATATTGCTCAAGCTGTGAACAGGCTTAGCAGATATACGAGCAATCCAGGACATAACTGATGAGTGGTAAATCTATCACTATTTCTCACTCATTTAACCTAATATTTTGTATAGTTTCTTGAGTTTTGTGAATATTTTAATGTGTTTTGTGTTATTTTGTTGATAAATAAAGTTTCAGGACACTCTGGAGGTGCTTTGGGCCAAAACAATGAAAATTGGACGAAAATGGCATTTTGGTAATTTTCCACGTTGCGACCCCTAACGTGCGCCGAACAGTGCTAACGTGTGCCAGGTCCACGTGTCAGAATCTGAGAAAAGTTTTACTTTGCTAACGTGCGTCATGCCACATGTCACCATCACAGCCGATCTTCTAACATGCGCCGTGCCACGTGTCATCATCATACGGTGTCGACAGTCGCCATCGCCATGTGTTGCCACGTGTCACTCCACCTGTCAGCCATGTCATCATCCACATCACCAGTTGACCGAGTCAAACTGCCACGTCATCGCCATGTCATCAGCAACCAATCACAGCGTGCCACGTGTCGCGATTCTATGGTGCCGACAGTCAATTTGCCACGTGTCACCACGTCAGCACCGCATCAGCATCAACCATTGACTCACTTATCGGTATCTGACACGTGGCGGATAAGAATCTGAGCCGACCAATCAGAAGCCGCCACGTGTCATAATAATTGAGATCCCAACCACTTTTCCACGTGTCACCTTATCACCTTATCCAGAATCTGAGCGGACGAACCAGAGCGTGCCACGTCGACAATCACTGGCGTCGCAACGCCAGACCCCTACTGACGCCTATAAATTCAGCGCGATTTCAAAATTCAAAGCATGTCTTCCTTGAGTTTTGTAAGGACTCTAAGGATTGCATCTTGTATGTTTTAGTTTTTTTTTTGTAATTTTAATTTAGCATTTTTACTTTTAGTAATTTTAATTATGCACTTTTACTTTTTGTAATAAAATTTTATTTACTTTTTACTTTATGTTTTGTAGTTAATTTACCGCTGGGGTAAAAGGTGAAACATTTAATATAATTATCTAGGTAAATCTCACTTAATTATAATTTATAAATTATAATTTAACCGGATTAATTATGGCAGACTTTATTACCGCCTACATAGTCGGTCTAAATATAAATTACTTTACCGCCTATATGGCTGGTCTTTATGTGACAGATAATTACCGCCTATATGGCTGGTGTTATTGGACTAAATGGATTACCGCCTATATGGCTGGTTTTAAATGTTTAATATTATTAATTCCTGAGAAAGTAGAACATAAAATAATTTATATTTTATAATAAGTGAGATTCCTAGATAAGAAATATTAAATGTGGATTCTTTAACCCCAGCATTTTATTTTATTCTAGGGAAGTGATGAAACACAATATTACTAGGCTAAATAATTGATTTAATTATTTATTGGGTAATTCTTTAGTTTGTTTATTGAGTCTTAAGCTTAATGTTTCTTGTTGTGTGATCACCAATAAGATTGATGTGGTAAACTTAAAATGAACTAGACATAGGGATTTTAAGTTTTAGCCTTAGATTCAATAGCCCACGATCTTCATTGAGGATAGATAACCCTTTAATAGATTTCCTTACAGGATAGACATATACCTGTCGGGCGGGGGTAGCCATAATTGGAACTTAGTTTTAATGAGTCCAAGTAATTTGGTTGACATAGACATATGGTTCAATTGGGTTATATTGGGTATTTGTGTCTGACCATCGACAGAGGCTTTTGCATATTTTCGTGTTCCAGGTTAGAAATCTGATTTATTACACATAAATAAGAGAATCAATTCATCTTTATAATAATATTGTGTAGAGTCACGACCCTAGATCTTTGAGTGTTTTCTTTATTTTCCTTAGTATTTTCTTTTGAGTCTATTTTTATTTTAATTAGCAAATTCACATTCAACCAACCAAAAGAAATCAATTCCATTATCCCTATAATTAGATACTTGTAAATAAATAATATCAATAATTAATAAAAACAGTAGGAATTAAGTCCTTGTGGGATCGATATTTATATACTACTTGAACGATATGTGCGCTTGCGTTATACGTGTGTGTTTATGCCGGTCAAGTTTTTGGCGCCGTTGCTGGGGACTTATTTTTCTTGAGTTATTAATTTTGAAGCTATCTAATTTACTTGTATCTAATTTTCTTTATTTTTATCTGTAATTTTTATTTCTTTCTTTTGTTTTCAGGTGATTGAAAAATGGAACATTTTGAAAGATTTTGAGCTTTACTAGAAGAAGATACACCCCAAATCTGGGGGCAACAGTCCGATTTTCTGAGGCCTGTTGTCCACCCCAACAATTATCACTGGATGTCTGAATCAAGCAATTCTACATTTGCTCAACAGAACGAAATGGGGAGATGTGTAATATGTGATGGTAACCATCCGAGCAATCAATGTATATACCTTTTAGAGTGGCAGAATTATTGGAATCATTCAAGGTACGAAGAATCATCACATTTTCCATCTTATCCACCATCCATCTATGATCTTCATCAAAAACCAGAACCATCAGAGGAAGATCAGTTGATTCACATGCTCACAGATTGGTTCGAGGAACGGGAAGCTCAATTTGATGCAAAAATTCAGAGTCAAGCGACGTCTATACAGAGGATGACAGATCAAGTTAGACATTTAACAAATAACCTGAATCATATATCTCACGGAGCACATTCAAATAATACTGAAGAAGCCTTCGATTATCCTGAGATTCATCATGACATCATAATAGAGGATGAGGCTGAGCAGTATCAAGATCAGAGGTATCAGTTCAGGAGCCCGAACCGGCAAAGTCTCGATTTGATTTTTATTATTCTGACTCTGATGAAGAGGAAGCTGAGTTATTTGTACCAACTACACCAACACTTGAGGATAGAATTATGTATCCTTAAAATGAAGATCTTGGAGCATCCATTGCACAAATATTTGAAGAAGATCTACCTGAGCCAATCATTTCACCCAGATCAGAGGATGAAGACCTAAAATCTGACATTTCTTTACATCCTCGAGATGATAATTATGGAGCATGCATTTCAAAGATGACAGATGAAGAACTGAATGAGGAAATTTTAAAATTCATCTGTGAAGAAAATGTGGAGCAAGAAGCAGAGCAAATGGAGGAGCAAATGTCTGAACTTATTAAAGATCCAGAGCATTCAGAAGAAACATCACTGTTTTGGGGAGTACAAATCAAAGATATCACCCAGAAACTTGACAGAATGGAACTTTCATTCAAAGTCAAGCACCATACGAGACCTCCTGATTTTATTTCTTTCTTTTCAAAAACCACTGGAGCAACAAAGGTTAAAAAGGTGGCACAAGAACTGAATGGGAAAAAATTCTTTTTACCACTTTACCGTTGGAAGAGACCCTTCAAAAGCAACGCTCATGGGATTGTCTTTAAACGGACATCCAAAACGACATTGAAACCTCCTTAACATATGGATTTCAATCACGTCTGGCTGAAGATGAAAAATTTAGCGATAGCAGGGAGGCAACCCATGCACTTTGTTATAATTTCTATTTTTAAATTTTGTGTACATGTTTTAGAGTTTTTAATTTTGTGTGTTATTTTTGTAGGGAGAAGCACAAACGGAGCATTTTAAGACATAAGGAATGGTGTTTGGCAATCACAAAGGATAGAGCTAATTCATTTGTGATGGCTGATTAAAGAATTAATTCTTGAGACGCATCATTATGAATTTATACTAAGCTAGTGGCGTATTGCGTACACAATTTCGTTGCCTTAATAATTGCTTTTCTGTTTTTATTTCCTTTATTTTCGCCGATAAGATCTAAACTTTTTAAATTTTTCACGATTTATTTTAACGTTCATCTAATAATTGTCATTTGGCAGGTACTAGTGCTACTATTACTCACCCATTTTCAGATTCTATAAATTCAGGTCTACATTTCTTTCTTCGACACATTCAGATATACATTCAAATAAGAGAAAGAAAAGGGAAGCAACTTCACAGCAGCGAGTCAAGCGAATTTGTGTTTTCTGTGGATCCAATTCTGGTAATAAACCAGAATTCATTGAGGCTGCAAAGGAATTGGGGAGAGTCATAGCATAGAAAAATATGCACCTAGTATATGGTGGTGGCAATCTTGGAATGATGAGAAGCATTTCAAAAGCCGTTCAGGAAGGTGGCGGTCATGTTTTGGGAATCATTCCAAAACCTTTAGCAGATGAACAATTAATTGGACCAACAAATGGAGATGAACGCATTGTATCAGGTATATCTGAACAAATCCATGAAATGATCAATACTGCAGATGCGTTTATTGCGTTACCTGGTGGGCTTGGAACATTTGAAGAAATGTTCACAGTAGCATCATGGGCACACTTAAACATTCATCGGAAGCCCATTGGGTTACTTAACATTGAGCATTTCTTTGATTTTCTGTTTGTATTTCTTGCGGAAGCCAAAAGACATGAGTTCGTCACAAAATCTGTTCAAGATATTTTCCTGACTGCTACAAAGGCCGAAGAATTAATTGACCAAATCCTAGCCTTTGAACCAAAACTCGACCCCATTCTTTCCAAGTTTAACTTGTCAGATAGCGATCGTAGTAAGAAGCGTAAATTGGACATAGATCTTAATCGGTAATTTTTCTATATTTCAGCTAACCAGGTACTACCTTCTAAACTCTTCTTTTACTATTTAAGACATTGGGGACAATGTCTCATTTAGGTTTGGGGGTGGGGATTAGTTAATAGTAACTTGTTTTGTTATGTTATTCTTAGTCCAAAATTTTTCGAAAAATACAAAAAAAATTGAAAATTTTTCAAAAATTACAAAAATATTTTGCGTTTTTGTGTTTTTATTTTGACTAAAAAGGTGAAATTGGTAAGAGATAGCTGAGTAAGGAGTTTTCACTCCTGAGATGTATCTCAAACCTATTTCGAAACAAGTTAATTTTTGTTTATTTCCTTTTGAATTATTTAATTTGTAAATTCTCCTTAAAATTGACTAAAATGGATCTTCATATGCTCAGTTGGCATGTATTATCAACATGCATAGTAACATACGGACATGAACTGTAATTGAAAAGTTTGTAATATTCAGTGCTCTAGTTTAATTGGAGGAAGCATCTCAAAAAGCAATGGAGTAAAAAAAAATCTGAGATCCGAGTTATTAAGCCTGTAAGGGTGTTTTAACACCTAGTGCCCTAAAACCAACTGGTTTGGAGTCATTGGCCCAAAGCTCGCTACATGGATCAAGGATATTGCAAATATATATATATGTATATCTGAAGTCTGAGTAATTAAGTCTGTAGGGGTGTCTTAACACATGGTGCCCTAAAGCCAACTGGTTTGGGAGCCACCGACTCAACACTCGTTACGTAGATTGAAGATATTGTATATAAATAAAAGATAAAATCAAAAAACCAAAGAAAAATTCAGAAAAATCCGAAAAATTATTCCATTGATACAAAAAGGTGTGAATTCTGATAAAACTTTAGGACAAAAATATTACTCTCTTATCAACTGCACTTATGACTATTGTGGGCAAAAATGAGTTGTTTAATATTATGTTGGCTGTGTATATGGAGAATGGTTAATATAATCGGAGAATTTACTTATTCAGTAATTTAGAATGAAACAAAACAACTAGTAACTTGGAGTAGAAATTTCACCTGGTTAGTCATTAACTTCTTTATTCTCTTTTCTCTTGTCTTTTTGCTTTTGTGTGCATTAGTTTCACTACCTTTTTACTTTTATAAAATGTTTATGGGTATCATTGATGTAAACCCTCACGAGACTACAACTCGTCCACTAGGGACACCTAGGGGTTTAAAGGCTTGTTGCATACGCTAAATGCAACCGTGATCCCTACGAAAGTGGTTTAGTTAATTTTATTATGTTATTTTATTCTATGTTTTGCTTGAGGACTAGCAAAATGTTAGGTTTGGGGGTGTGATGAGTGGTAAATCTATCACTGTTTCCCACTCATTTAACCAAATATTTTGTATAGTTTCTTGAGTTTTGTGAATATTTTGATGTGTTTTGTGTTATTTTGTAGATAAATAAAGTTTCAGGACACTCTGGAGGTGATTTGGGCCAAAACAGTGAAAATTTGACGAAAAATGCATTTTGGTAATTTTTCGCGTCGCGACGCCTAACGTGCACCAAAGTGGTAACGTGCGCCGGGTCCACGTGTTAGAATCTGAGAAAAGTTTGACTTTGCTAACGTGCGCTGTGCCATGTGTCACCATCACAGCCGATCTTCTAACATGCACCGTGCCACTTGTCATCATCCTACGGTGCCGACAGTCGCCATCGCCACGTGTTACCACGTGTCACTCCACCTGTCAGCCAAGTCATCATCCACATCACCAGTTGACCGAGTCAAACTACCACGTCATTAGCAACCAATCACAGCGTGCCATGTGTTGCAATTGTATGGTGCCGACAGTCACTTTGCCATGTGTCGCCACGTCAGCGCCATGTCAGCGCCACGTCAGCATCAATCATTGTCTCACTTATCTGTATCTGACACGTGGCAGATAAGAATCTGAACTGACCAATCAGAAGCCGCCACGTGTCACAATAATTGAGATCTCAACTACCTTGCCACGTGTCACCTTATCACCTTATCCAGAATCTGTGCCGACGAACCAGAGCGTGCCACATCGACAATCACTGGCGTCGCGATGCTGGCTTGGCGTCGCGACGCCAGACCCCAACTGACGCTTATAAATTCAGCGCGATTTCAGAATTCAAAGCATGTCTTCCTTGAGTTTTGTAAGGACTCTAAGGATTGCATCTTGTATGTTTTAGTTTTTTTTTGTAATTTTAATTTAGCATTTTTACTTTTAGTAATTTTAATTATGCACTTTTACTTTTTGTAATAAAATTTTATTTACTTTTTACTTTATGTTTTGTAGTTAATTTCCCCTGGGGTAAAAGGTGAAACATTTAATATAATTATATAGGTAAATCTCACTTAATTATAATTTATAAATTATAATTTAACCAGATTAATTTATAGCAGACTTTATTACCGCCTACATGGTCGGTCTAAATATAAATTACTTTACCGCCTATACGGCTGGTCTTTATGTGACAGATAATTACCGCCTATATGGCTGGTGTAATTGGACTAAATGGAATACCACCTATATGGCTGGTTTTAAATGTTTAATATTATTAATTCCTAAGAAAGCAGAACATAAAATAATTTATATTTTATAATAAGTGAGATTCCTAGATAAGAAATATTAAATGTTGATCCTCTAACCCCAGTACTTTATTTTATTCTAAGGAAGTGATGGAACACAATATTACTAGACTTAATAATTGATTTAATTATTTATTAGGTAATTCCTTAGTTTGTTTATTGAGTCTTAAGCTTAATGCTTCTTGTTGTCTGATCACCAATAAGATTGATGTGGTAAACTTAAAATGAATTAGACATAGGGATTTTAAGTTTCAGCATTAGATTCAATAGCCCACGATCTTCCTTGAGGATAGATAACCCTTTAATAGATTTCCTTACAGGATAGACATATACCTGTCGGGCGGGGGTAGCCATAATTGGAACTTAATCTAAATGAGTCCAGGTAATTTGGTTGACATAGACATATGGTTCAATTGGGTTATACTTGGTATTTGCGTCTGACCATCGACAGAGGCTTTTGCATATTTTCGTGTTCCAGGTTAGCAATCTGATTTATTACACATAAATAAGAGAATCAATTCATCTTTATAATAATATTGTGTGAAGTCACGACCCTAGATCTTTGAGTCTTTTCTTTTATTTTCCTTAGTATTTTCTTTTGAGTCTGTTTTTATTTTAATTAGTAAATTCACATTCAACCAACCAAAAGAAATCAATTCCCTTCTCCCTATAATTAGATACTTGTAAATAAATAGTATCAATAATTAATAACAACAGTAGGAATTAAGTCCTTGTGGGATCGATATTTTTATACTACTGGAACGATACATACGCTTGCATTATACGTGTGGTTTACGCCGGTCAATAACCACTAGAAAGCCATAGTAAGAGTTTTGAGGTATCTGAGAGAAACTTCAAAATATGGGCTACACTATGAGAGATATCATGCTGTTCTAGAGGGATACAGCGATGCTAACTGGATATCTGATACATTGGATTTCAAATCTACGAGTGGATTTGTTTTCACACTTGGTAGTGCGGCCGTGTCATGGAAATCCTTGAGGCAAATATGTATTGCCCGGTCTACTATGGAATCAGAGTTCATAGCATTAGACAAAACAGCGAAAGAAGCAGAATGGCTTAGAAAATTCCTGGAGGATATTCCTAGTTGGCCTAAACTGGTGCCAGTGATTTGTATACATTGTGATAGTCAATCGGTTATTGGAGAGCCCAAAATACAATATATAATAGTAAGTCTCGACAAATACGTCGGAGACATAATACCATACGTCAACTGCTTTCAAGTGGCATAATATCGACCGATTATGTTAAGTCGAGGGAAAACCTAACGGATCAACTAACTAAAGGTTTACCTCGAGAGCAAGTTGAGAAGTCATCGAGGGGAATGGACTTGAAGCCTATAGTCTAAGAATTGTCACTGTGGAAACCCAACCTAGCTGACTGGAGATCCCAAGATCTAGGTTCAAAAGGGACAACAGATACTTTGTGCAATTCAAAACAAGCACTGAAGAGTTTTGTACTCTTTCCCATTTCGATAATGACGCAGAGTGCTGTCTGTCATGGTTAGGATAAGCTAAGGCTTTTAATGATCACTATATTAGGAGAAGAGTACTAATTGGGGTAAAGACAGATTACCTTTTCATAGTAGATCACCAATTTCAAGTAAGAAGTGAGGCCGCTTCCATGGGAACTTTTAAAGGCGGGTTACCCTAAAGTACTTGATGAATCCAGGACCGCTGTTCAGGGCTGAAATGAACACAACCGTAGAACGGGAAATGGTCGAAGTAAAGCTGTGTGTTGGCACTTGTCTTGGTTTACACCAACGACAGAACAGTTCAAGACTATGGGTCACTGGTTGCCAAGTAAATCCGATTGTCATTCACTAGGAAAGTTTCAAGGCGAAAGCTACCTATTTCGATGCAGCTTTATTCACGGAAACTCTCTCAAGTGTCTGCATGAATATTTGAAGAATTGTGGGGGACTGTTTTAAATTCTTCAATTCTTCAAATCTTCAAATATGATGTTTGGATGGAGGAGGGACGTGTCATTTGGATGGTACCCCATGAGGACATGTCCTCCATTTGTGTGTAAATGGTCCTATGCTCCAAGGGGTGCATAGGAGGGGTACAACCCTTTGGAGGGTTGCACCCCATTCCAAAGGGTGCCCTCGAGCACCTTTCCTTGCTTATAAAAGGAATCACTTTTGTTCCTTAATACACACAGAAAGAAATCCAACTGCATCCATAAAATTTGAGTCTCATTTTGGCTTTGAGTCAGAGAGAGAGAATTCCACCATTACCAAGTTCGAGATCTTGTTAAGGTGTGCCCCTTGAACAAGTGGAATCCGGGTTATCCTGGGAGGACATTAGCCACAAATCCGTAGAGCACCGAGACGGGGCTGATAAGTTCTTAATGACAGAGATTTATCTCGACTCGGATCACGGCATTCATCATTTTCCAGGTTTTCCTTACATATCAAGGTTTTAGAATTTTGCTAGATCTACTTTCGTTTTTCTGGTTTTGATTGTTTAAAGCATGCTTGATTTCTGTTTAACGACACTGATATACCAACAAAATCCATAACATAAACTATCTTATGACATAAAAATGTCATTCTTTTGATACATTTTGTGACACGGTTTCTATAATAAAATAAGTGTCACCTATTCCAATTTTTCTATTAGTGTCCAAATTTTCGTAAATGAATGAGATGAAATGTAATTAAAATCGGACTGGACCAGTCAGTTGAACCAATTAAATCATGAAATGGCCATGAGTTTAGTCATGCCTAACGTTAAAAATTGGTCCTAAAAAATATGTCAAAACAAATGAACCGGACCGGTTCAATTTTGTTTTAAAATTTTTTAAAAAAAAATTTAAACTTAATATTTTTATGATTTTTATTTAAATAAAATTGTTTATGACCTCAATCGATTCTGTCGATTTTATAGAACGGATCAATCGGTCAAACAAATAATCTATTATTGAATCTTTAGATAACTGATTTGATTACCGATACGATTATGAAAATACTGATGTAAAAAAGTCTATATTAGGATCTAAGAATGAGATTCGTGAGAGGCCATAGTGAGATTTTTTAGGTAGCGTTAAACCTAATCTTTAGACTTATTCGTTTCATTGCTGATTGTGCCCACTGGCATGATCTGTTGTAATATGACAAACCTTTTTGAAAATTAGTATCTGTCATGTATTTGTTGACGATTATGAGGTATATATGTTTGAAAATCTATAGCTTTGTTTGAAAGAGAAAAATCTATTTTGTTGACAATATGATCCAAATATTGATTTATTTACGATGGATGGTAGTAATTGTATTTACCAGAACAAGTAAGCTATCATTTTGGAAAAAAAAAAAAAACAAAAAAAAAAAATTTATGATTCACCCAACAGATTAAATAATATGGCAATTTTACATGTAAATTTTTGTAAGGAACAGTTTTATGGTTTTTTCTTTTTTGACAAAGCACCTATCGAGGTGTCTTTTTATTTTTTATTGGTACTTGATCAAAACTTCGAAAGAACTTTCAATACAAGCCCTTCACTTAATCTATTTTCAAAGGGCCCAAACTATAAATTTGGCTTACAGTTGTACTTGAAACAACTTTCAACAAAGCTTGTTAATTAATTTGTAGAGAAGTTGTTGGCGAAGAAAATCGCCATAGGACAAACGAATCAATGAGAGACGAAAAGATATTAGGGTGAACAGGTACCACACCACATGACGATTTCCAATCAGGACGACGAAAGGAAGAGCGGTCAGGATGATTACTATGCCTTACAGTTGATCCCAAGACCTAGCGGTTAGGCCGTAACCACCCACGATCTAGCAGTTTTCACGCAGAACTCAGCAGTTAGATGCATGATCCAGTGGTTGCAAGAACTCAACAGTTAGACGCATGATCCAACAGTTACAAGAACTCAGCAATTAGACGTATGGTCCAGCGATTGCAAGCATGAGACATGGGAGGTCGTGGACCAAGAAAAGTGAAACCGTTCAAGCGGTTAACAGAGACTCACTATAAAAAGCTCAAGCATGGGAACAAAAAAAAAAGAACAAAATGAATACTCATTATGAGCATTTTATTTTCATTTTCGTAGCTTTGTAATCCATAGACTGTAACTTGTGTGCTTGTGCCCCTTGGAGGCTTATTCACTTAATCAAACACCCATTGTTGAGACTTTGTCTCAAGAGGTTTGGACCTTACACGCTCTTTGGTAAAAAATTACGCAAACAGTTTTTTTGCAACCACAGTGGGAGTATTGGTGTAAAAAGTGGATATGCCTCCGAAAAGAAACACTCAGACTGGCTCGAGTATAGAGAAAGGGGGACTGGAGTAAACCAACCAGCCCCACGTTCCAACTGTGGTGGGCCATTTCGAGGGTCTAGCGGAAGCTAGTCGATATGACACTATGCGAGAGTTCAGCCCTAACGCGGTTCCCGCCTTGTTCGGCGAGTTCACCCAGGATGTTTTCGAACGGGTTAGGCTTCAAAATGCTCACACCATAGATAAGTTTACCTCGGATAATATTTCACATTACGAAAATATGGCCAAACACCTAAGCTCATTGAATGAGTTGATGGCCAAATGTTTAACGGGGGGACAGCCCTACCATGGACTACGCCTCCTCCTGCATCAAGCAGTCAGGAGGCTGGTCCAAGCAATGTTCCTCCGCAAGGGGTTACTGCCCCTACAATACCTAGAGGGGGAATAAATCCTGGAGGCAATGGCCCACACTTAGGGCCAAACATAGTACAACATGAAGTAATGTTGCCCCAAGGTCCCCAAGGTTCATAAGGGCAAGGTCACGACTATGTCCCATTTGCGAGAGGACCACAACCACCACCCGTAGCGATTTCATTCAATGGCAATGATATGTTGAGAGAACAGATGATCGAGATTCTTCAGAATCAATTCGGTCTAAGGGTGAGGCCGATTCGGCCAAGATACTAAAAGCCATATCCAGATTGGATTGATGTAGCGTATATGTGGCCTAGGAACTACAAAATACCATAAGTCTGGGGAAGTTTCTACCATAGAACACATAGGGCGATTTACCTTTCAGTGTGGGGAAACGAACGATTTCCACAAGTTGAGGTTATTTCACGGCTCGTTTTCAGGAGTAGATTTCTCATGGTATGTCAGTCTGCCACCCTATTCGGTGGAAAATTGGCACCAAATGGAACAGTTGTTCCATGCACAATTCTATAAGCCCGAATCTGAAGTGGCCTTGGCCGATTTGGAAAATTTATGGCAGCGGCCAGGAGAATGGGCCGAGACGTTCTTACAAAGGTTGAAAGCGGATCGAGGCTTATGTTACGTGCCTTTTCCAGAAAAGAAGTTTGTGAGAATCGCTCAAATCTGTCTTAGTTTCGATCTAAAAAAGAAATTTCAAGATCGCGAATTCTGGGATCACCCCCAACTCACCACTAGTGTCGTGCGATATGAACGGTTATTGAGGAAAGAGGAACAAATGAAAAATTCTAGCAAGGGAACCTATTACAGGAATACTAACTATGAATAGGTGAAGTGGATATCGAATCGGCCGACTTATGTTTGGCCGAATTAGAAGAAGGGAAGTCGTACGTCTGCAAGACGTGGGCTGAACCTCAGGCCAAAGTAGAGAATGATAAAAAGAGTAGGAACTTCTCTTTCGATATCTCGAAGGTCGATGCGGTATTCGACCAATTATATAAAGATAAGCAAATTAAGTTGAGCGACCGCCACAAACTGCCAAGCACCGAACAAATCGGTGATAAAAAATACTATAAGTGGCATAATACCTGGTTTCATTCAACTAACAATTGCCTTGTTTTTCGGAATGTTTTGCAAGACGCCATAGAATCTAGACGAATAACGTTCGAGAAAAATATGGCAGTGGACGATAACCCTTTTCCAAAGCCGATGGAATTAAATATGATCAACTCGGACCTCACCAAAATGAACTTGCCAAAATTCAAGATGGTCCTAGATGAAGATCAGGACGGTCATCATCCAAATGCTCTTGAAATGATTGAAGCGCCCCAAGAAAGAAGGGATCCACGAAATTTGTGTGCACGGTGCAAAAATAGTATATAGTGGATGAAAGAACTAGAAGATACATGTGAAAGGCCAGTGAAGAAGGGGCCAGTAGCATGGCAGCCAAGAACCTTCGTACCAAGGTTTTATGGAGAACATTCAAACTTCGTCCAAAAAATAAGGACGTCTAGGCCGAAAATTCATCGGCCCAACGTATGGCATTCGTACCAACGGCCATACTCATGCCAACGGCAAGGGAAGAACTACCCTCATGTGGATGAAATGACAATGACACAATTGAGACGACGCCAAATAAACTATGGTCGTATGATGTGCCAGCAAGGTGAAGTGAAACTCACCATTGACCATAGTCTTCCAATCAGTGCCGATACAAGGAAGAAGAAGCGGATGTGAGTAGTAAGGAAAGTGGTGGCAGAGAAGAGATAGATGAGAGTTGTAAAGAACGTACCAGATTCGATCGATGAAAACAGGATGAGACAGATGACGAAGAGCCTCTCATTTTATTCAGTTTGACAGCATGCCTCCGATTATGGCTAATCATTACCTGTTGTCCGAAAAGTTCAAGGGGGACAACAATGAGATCTCTGGGAATAGTGAAGATGTCTACGACGGTGATGAGATAGAATTTGCAGCACTCGCGATAACAGATAAATAGACCTTGGATGGGGAACTGACTAATATAGAGGAAGAAATAGATATTATGATTGAAGCACGAAGAAGGGGGATATCACAAAATGGCTTCTCATAGAATTATATGAAGCCTAAAATCCTGCAGTAGGGACATTGGGAGATGATTAGGGCGATCTCCATACCTCATCCTATACGGAAAGCCCAAAGTAAAATGGGTCGTGACCAGGGCGGAAAAGCGAAGGATGTTCATCAATAATGTCTCATGTGATGCGCCGATCACATTACCACCTTCTGGATGGGACGAGGAGGAAGAGCCACCTCAGGCAAATACCAACAGTGAACAAATGATGGAGGTAGAAATGTCATGGAAAGTGACGTTTCCAAAACCACCACAACAAATGACAAAGCACATGCAACCGTTGTATGTGAAAACAAAGGCGAACGGAATACCCATCACTAAGATGTTGATCGACAATGGAGCAGCCATCAATGCCATCCCGGTTAGGATGCTGCTAGGGTGATTATCAAAGTCGAAGGAAGATCCCATCCCTACGGAGGTGGTGCTTACAAGTTTCAATGGAGGGGCAACGACAACCAAATGAGTCGTCCCACTAGACTTACAGGTAGGAAGCACTATAAGAACAATAGTATTTTTCGTTATAGATGGACCAACCACATATAACATGCTCTTGGGACGAGACTGGATCCACGACAGCTGATGCATTCCTTCGTCCCTTCATCAATGTCTAGTTTTTTGGAATCAGAAAGATGAAGTAGAAATAGTACACGTCGATAACAATCCCTTCGCAGCAGAGACAAATTCGGCCGAATACTTCATGTCTGAAGGAAATTCGGCCATAGTGGCCCAAAATGAAGCAGGAGATTCGGCCATAATGGCCCAAAATGATGAGCCGTACCCCGCAGATTTGCTAAATGACCTGTTCGCGCAAACAAGGCCAACTATAGTGGCCTTCTGGAGGCCAACGCATGGCCATGAAACCAGCAATTTGAATGGAGAAGAACAAACATTAAAGCCGCACTTGCGGCCACCAGGGCCAACTTAATGGCCTATGTAACGAAACGGGAAAATGGAGTCAAGGCTCAGGCTGTAATTTCGAACTTGAAAGATAAATTATTAGCCCATCAGATAGAAGACAGAATAAGAGAGGCATGCGGGATTGTGATGGAAGGAAGTAACAAGAACGAACAACCAAAGGAGGAAGAAGAGTACACTCTGAATGGGCGGCATAAGGCAAACATTACAAGGGTACAAGATGTTATGGACGAGGTAAACCTGGGAAATGAGGATAATAGACGCATCACTTATATCAGCAAGGAACTAGAGGCCCAGGTACCGAAAAACTAATCATTTTTTTACAAAAATATAAAGATTGTTTTGCTTGGGACTACGATGAAATACCTGGTTTAGATAAAACTTTAGTAGAACATAGGTTGCCAATTATGCCAAATCATAGGCCATATAAGAAACCTCCCCGGAGGTTTGCACCTAATGTCATGTCTGACATTAAAAAAGAAGTCGAGCGCCTCTTGAAGGCGAAATTCATTAGAATGACCAGATTTGTAGAGTGGTTGTCAAATATTGTCTCTGTCATGAAAAGAATGGAAAGCTAAGAATATGCATAGATTTTAGGAATTTAAACTTGGCAATGCCAAAAGACCAGTACCTCATGCCTATGGTAGATTCCTTAGTAGACTCCACAGTAGGATATCAAGTGTATTCCTTTATGGATGGGTACGCATGATATAACCAGATCTATATCGCCGAAAATGATATTCATAAAACTGCTTTCAGGTGCCCGGGGTCTTTAGGATTTCATGAGTGGGTGGTAATGCCATTCGGCCTAAAAAAATGTCGGGGCCACTTACCAACGGGCTATGAATCTAATTTTCCATGACATGATCAGTAATTTTGTAGAGGTTTATATAGACGATAGAGTGGTTAGGTCTATGATCATGGGCGAACATTTTAGCCACTTGGCAATGGCCTTTAAACGAATGAGGAAATTCAAATTAAAATTAAACCCTGCCAAATTTGCTTTCGGGGTTTGTGCATGAAATTTCTTGGGCTTTCTAGTCCACCAGAGGGGAATTGAGATTGACACAAAAAATCTCAGGCAATTGCGGAAGCCAAGCCACCCCAAAATAAAAAAGAGTTGCAAAGATTTCTAGGGCAAGTCAATTTCTTAAAAAGATTCATTTCTAACTGTGTAGGAAAAACTAAAGTTTTCTCGTCCCTGCTGAGGCTAAAGGATAAGGATGAATTTGTCTGGACCGAGGAACATCAAATGGCCTTCGAGACACTGAAGAATTATTTATCACAGCCACTGGTGATGGTACCCCCTGTACCAGGATGGCCAATGAAGCTTTACATATCCACTGAACAGCAATCTATAGCTGGAATGATTATAAAAGACAACAATACGAATCTTGAAAGAGCCATCTATTATATCAGCAGACAATTGTTGAAATATGAATGTAATTATTCTCCAATGGAGAAGTTATGTTTGGCTTTGTATTTCACATGTACTAAATTATGCGCCTACCTTAGGCCGACTACTGTGTACTTAATTACAAAATTAATATAATAAAGTACATATTTTCTCGTCCTATTTTGCATCAAAGAGTTGGGTTTTAGTCTCTATCATTATCGAAATTCGATATACGACATGAACCCCAAAAGACCGTAAAAATTAGGCTCTAATAGATTTCTTAGCTGATCACCCGTGTTTAAGTACCAATAAAGAAATGGAAATGGAAATAGTCGAATGCAGTTTAAAGCCATGGATGATGTACTTCGATGGATCTAGCACATCAAAAGGAGCAAGAAGGGGAATAGTCTTGGTCAGTCTATTGGGAGAACCATTCTGTTTCATAATCAAGTTGGATGAATGTTACACCAACAACCAGGCTGAATACAAGGCTTTGATATTTGGGTTGGAAATAATCCTTAACATGAGAGTGACACATGTGTCCGTTAAAGGGAATTCACAACTAGTGATCCAGCAGGTGATGGGAGCCTTTAAGTGCCAGAGTCCGTCAGTCATGGCACTGTCAGATATGGCGAAAGAGCTACTAGATCAATTTCACTTCGTAGAGCTGGAACATGTCCCAAGGGTGAAGAATGAGATGGCCAATGACTTTGCCCAAGCAGCCTCAGGGTATAAACAGACAAGCATAGATGGCATATACAGGAGAGAGGAGGCCAAAACAGCCCTGGTAAGGCGAAATGACATGATGGGCGTCATGACCGCTGAAGTCCAAAATAATGAGGATTAGAGAAAAAAGATTAAAGAGTTCATAAGACAACCAGAAAATGGAAAGACCGAAAGCTAAAACTAAAAGCCTTGAACTATGTGGTGTCGGGAGATGTGTTATACAAAAAATGCCATGATGGTCGGTTATTAAAATATGTAGGGCCATCGGAATCCAAGACTATTATGGCCGAAATACACAAAGGGGTATGTAGGGCTCACCAGGCCGGGATAAAGATGAGGTGGTTGATCATAAGGAGCGGATTTTATTGGCAAAAAATGGGAGAATCGTGCATGTTATATGCTAAGGGATGCATTACTTTTCAGAAGCATGGGCCCATTCAAATAGCACCATCGACCGAATGGTCCCTATTATTAAGCTGTGGCCATTTATGGGATGGGCGATTGATTTAATAGGGAAAATATATCCCTAATCTAGAAAAATACATACTTTCACCATCATCACCATAGATTTCTTCACCAAGTGGGTGGAAACAATTCCGTGATAGAAATCTCTCAAGAACAAATCATCAAGTTCATAAAAGAGCATATTATCCATGGATTCGGCATCCCTCAGACATTGATGGTGGATCACGGTACCTCTCTGAACGGCAAAAAGGTTAAGAGCTTCTTGACCGAATACAGGATCCAGCTAGTAAACACTACTCCGTACTAATCCAGTCAAATGGTAGGCCCCATTTGGCAACACATTCTCTACAGGCCGAAATACACGAAGGGGTCTGTGGTGCTCACCAGGTCGGGATAAAGATGAGGTGGTTGATCATAAGGAGTGGATTTTATTGGCCGAAAATGGGAGAATCGTGCGTGTTATATGCTAAGGGATGCATTACTTGTCAGAAGCATGAGCCCATTCAAAGAGCACCAGCAACCGAAATGGTCGCTGTTATCAAGTCGTGGCCATTTATGGGATGGGCGATTGATTTAATAGGGAAAATATATCCCGCATCTAGCAAAAGTTATACTTTCATCATCATCGCCACAGATTTCTTCACCAAATGGGTGGAAGCAATTCTGGTGATAGAAATCTCTCAAGAACAAATCATCAAGTTCATAAAAGAGTATATTATCCATCGATTCGGTATCCCTCATACATTGATGGTGGATCACGGTACCTCTCTGAATGGCAAAAAGGTTAAGAGCTTTCTGACCAAATACGGGGTCCAACTAGTAAACACTACTCCATACTACCCCCAGTCAAATGGTCAGGCATAATCATCGAACAAAACCCTTAAAGGATTGATTTGAAAGATGATAACGGATAATGCCAGGCAATGTGATGAATGTTTAAGTCAAGCTCTATGGGCTTATAGGACGTCACCCAGAACAAGTACCTCGATCATGCCATTCCAACTAGTGTATGGTCAAGAGGCTGTACTACCAGTTGAACTCAATGTTAAATCTACTAGGGTGGCACTACAAAAAGAATTGAAATGGGAAGATTACAATGAAGCAATGATCCAAAATCTATTAGAATTAGATGACGTCAAGTGTGATGTCATCAATCGTTTGGAAGCACAGAAGACAAAGATGGCCAAGGAATATAATCGGAAAGTCATGGCCAAATTGTTTAGAAGAGGCGAGTTAGTATGGAAAACTATATTGCCACTAGGTGCCAAGAATCCCGCATATGGCAAGTGATCGCCTAATTGGGAAGGCCCATTTGAGGTAGAGAATGTGTTGCCAAACGGGGCCTACCATTTGAAAATTTGAATGGAGAAATACATGTCAGAGCGATAAACGGAAAGTACTTGAAAAAATATGTGCCTTCATTATGGGAACACGAGAATGTGATGTTCTCTGCGTGAAAATAAGGATGAAGCGAAACAAATAGATATAAATAAATATTATAATTTCATTAATATCGGACGACAACGTCCCAAAAATACAAATAAAAAGGACGAATGCAACGTCCTAACAGTACATATAACAATACATGTAATTATCTATTAATTGAAGGTCGCTGAAGCTCTTCAGGTGAATCCTTTAGGAGCAAGAACATTTCCCTCAACTTATGCCATTCTTTCAGCATCTCCAAGTCTACCGTCACTAGATCGGCCAAGCCCCGCTCAAAATCAACTTGAGCCAAATCTTTGAACTCGGTCATTAAGGAAGTCACCTCAGCTACCTGAGAGGCAATGGCCATTTTCTTGGCTTCTCTCCTTATACGACTTTCCTCTATAAGGCGTTGGATCTCCTGTAATTATCGTTCTAAATCCAGCAACACTGACTCCTCAATAACCATTTCGCCAGTAGCTTCTCTTATAGTTTGTCGGAAATTATATCTCAAAGTCTTTCATTCTTGGTTATGGAAGTATGAAGCCTAACTTTTTGACTGTGTATGTTCCAATAACGAAGGATAAGGGTCGGGACCTCACTTTGCAAATATTGAAGAGAGAGCCAGTTTTCCACTGAAATGGGCAAAACATGAAGATCCAGCAGTCGGTCTAGCTCGGAGGAAATTTTTTCCAACGTAAGCATATTCTCTTGCATGGCAGCTTGACCGATCTCCATTGTCGTAAGAGAGGCATATTGGCTGACAACCTCCCGAAGGGCTTCCAAGTCTGTAATAGCCCGAGCCGAAGATGAGAGAGGCTGGGACGGAGTATAGGCTAACTGGTCAAGATCGTTCAAAATATCCTGGACCGATTGCAAGAACGGATCCGACTCCTATTTACAAAGGGCAAAAAATTAGTTAGTCAGGCAAAAAAACGAAGAAAAGAAAATGATAAGGAATGAACACTTACAGCTTCGGGCCTGTGAGCAGAACTAGATGGTTCACCACCAGTTGCCATAGGGACCTCAAGTGGCAATACAGGTCATCCTCCAGAAGATTGGGGCGGGGGAACAGGATATGCCGGCCGAAGAGGTGAAGACGAAGGGGCCGAGGATAACGGCCGTTCAAAAGCAGAGGGTTGCTGCAACGAAGGAACAGAAGATGTCGCCCGAAGAGGAGAAGGCGGAGGAGCGGAGGACGACGACCGTTCAGGAGCCGAAGGTTGTTGCATTGAAGGGACAGGGGATACTGCCTGTGGAGGTGATGATTGTCGCGGCATGGCTGCTGGCTGGGCCTCTGTAGAAGAATCAGAATCGGAAGAGTCGGAAACATGAATAACATCCATCTCTTCATAAATGTGACGAATTACATCGTTTTTATACAAAGACCGAGCCTCCTCTAGTAATTCCAATTCGGCCAGACTAAATAGACCGTCTATATCCCTATAACTTCCCCTAAACCCCGCAGCAGCCCATTTGCGTACTAATGGATAAATTCGTTTGAGATGACGCCAAAGAGGTCTGTCATCAGGCCAAATAGGCTCATTCTCTAGCCGAATGGGCTCGTCATCTGGGTCCTGCACAGTTGGGACAGGATCGTCCAACGGATGATGTTCAAATAAGGGATGGTCCATTGAGATTTCCTCAATAAGTGGGCGCGAACATCTAATACTAGACTTGACCCCATACCTTGAAGATCAGTCATTGGGCGAATGAGTGACATCGGCCGCTTCATCCTCTTCTGGCGGGAGCTGAATAATTGGAATCTCGGCCGCCTCGCCCTCATCTGGCGAAAGTTGAACGATCGGGATTACAGTAGCTTCAACCTCCTCCGGTGGACTTTCGACCATATGGGCTTCAGGCCTCGAAATTTGGACCAGCTCAAGCAAGCCAGAAAACGATTATGTCTTGGATATATGCACGAGGAGCGAAATTTATAATATTTAAAAAAAAAATACCTTAGCTCGACGACGTATAAGGGGTTCATCGGAATCGGAGCTGTGGGTTAGAGAAGGTTGTTTCCGCTTAACTTGTTTGGTTTTTCTCGGCCAGCTTTCTCAATTGGCTTCTTTGACCCAGGCATTTCCGAGGGTTTTGAAGAAAAGGGAATGTTGGAAAAGACTCGCACAGAAGACAAAGAAAAAAGTCTCTCACGACCCGAAGGCCAAAAGCGGTCGAAGAGATGATGGACCGATGTACAATGAGAGAAGGAGGCACAAGAAAAAAGATGATAACAAAGAGAGAACCTCTGACAAACACTGGTCTATATCTAAAAGCGAAAGGACCTTAAAAGGGTCCGATGAAATGGAACGTGAATGGAAGAACGTGAAAGGCCACCCTTGAACAAGACCGAATTGGCGGGCAGTGAAGTTAGGAGAATATACCTCCACTCAAGCAGTTAACAGAGACTCACTATAAAAAAAAACTCAAGCGTGGGAAGAAGAAAAAAAGGAGAACAAAATGAAGACTCATTATGAGCATTTTATTTTCATTTTCGTAGCTTTGTAATTCAAAGACTGTAACTTGTGTGCTTGTGCCCCTTGTAGGCTTATTCACTAATCAAACACCCATTGCTGGGACTTTGTCTTAGAAGGTTTGGATCTTACACATTCTTTGATAAAAAATTACGCAAACAGAAGTCTACCTTTCATTTCAAAGGGCCCAAGCTAGAAAGCAACCCTTATTGGATGTATTAGAGTGAAGAAACATAATGTTTTAATTGAAAGTGTCGTTACTTCGCTTTGTTAATTTAGAGTATAAATATATAAGTTATCTACAGTAACAATATAGATGAGATAAGATGATAATCTAACTCCTAAGCTATTGATATTTATAAGTTACATTTGAATTTTGAAAACTAATTACATATCCTTAAAAACCCTTGCCTCCCCTTCTTCTCATATTTTATAAATGTGGAATCAAATTAATTTCTTAATTGCTCATGTTTTAGGGTAAATATGCCCTCACATAAGATGAAAATAGGCGAATAAAGAATTAAAAATGGCTTAAATTATAAGCAATTTTATTTTCTCATTTGGTTTGATTTCTTTTTCAAAAACCAAATTTCCTTTCCATTCACTTTGGGGATATAAACTCCAATCGCACCTTATGTCGCTTCAAAAAGATTTTATATGATCAACCAACTAGCGTTAAGGTTGACAAACAGAGCGAGATTTATGATGATTTGTTATTACCATTAAAAAGTATTGACTTGTTGTTTAAAAACCTCAATTAGAATTCAGGACTTCACATGGTTTGATATGAGACTCTGGATGATTTTCATCCCAAATGAAAAATTCGGTAGAATCCAGAATAATTTTCCTTTCCAACTACATAATTAAACCAAGATCGGAATTGACAAATCCATATCTGGCGCAATCGATTGCCAACCCTAACTAGCACCCACATTATTTTTCAAGTTAGGATAAGGAAGATCTAGCTTAGCTGGCTAGAGCCTCAATCGAAGGGTTAATTTGACCATAACCCACTATAAGTGGTTTATTTTTTATTTTTTATTTTTTACATCTCATTTTTATGAAACCATTTGTTGTTTTGGTTCTCGACTAAGGTGCTCAAGAATACTCTTCACACAGTTCCGTATGATTTTATCCCTCCGTGTGAATCCTTACCTACATGAGTGTGGTTGTTGAGCTTATAGCTTATTCTATACCCACAAAATAACATGATAAAATTCATTTTAAAAATAAAAATAAAAAGAGTCAACTCAAGTAGTTCAACTTTTTAAGGTTTACATGGAAGATGATATAATAATAGAATCGCAAATGCATTACAGAAGTCATAATTCTTAGAGTAAATGTCAAGAAAAGAACACAAAAATTCCAAATAATAAAGATGTTTTTGTTCATTGAAAAATTATGCCTTTTTTTTTCTTCGGACTTATGTGTTATTGATTATCTTATAGCATGCGTTATCTTTAATTTTACCTTTTTTCCTCAAAGTCGCAAATTAAAACCCTTTTAGGTTTTTTTGCCCTCTTTAGGAAGTAATGTTGTCCCTTATATATTATTGAATCATTAGTTCCAATATAATTAAAGATTATTAGTATTTTTCTTTTTGTCGGGTTGCCTGATTTTGTTCCTGGAACATGCTACCGCCGCTGTTTTTTTTTTTTGTTTGATTACAGTTTGATCACAGAAAATTCCCATTATAGACAAAAAAAATAAATAAATTAAAAAAATAAAAATAAAATGTCAACTTCATTTTATTTCATTTTCTATCAATACATTACTACAAGGTAATTTTCCATTAGTAAAATTAAGTTCAGGGTGGTTTTTTGTTTTTGTTTTTGTTTTTGTTTTTTATTTTTTTTTTTTATTTTTTGTTTTTTTGGGTGAAACAAAACGTGAAATTTTATAAGATTTTGGAGTAAACGCGGAAGTATATATTAATGTGATTGAAGTTTAAATTTTCTTATAATATCACTTTAAGGACCGTGGTTATGTCGTTGTTGATGTAAATAAATATTAATTTTTTTTTGAAATTATTGGAAACCCCACTGTCAAACCATCCATTTCGGGTTTAAGCGGAGCAGGTAAAATCTCTGGCTGTCTCATGTGAGATCCTAAGCCCTACACCACCAAGACACGCCCTTGGAGACATAAACAAATATACTAATAAAATTAATCTCAATAAATTTTAAACATGCACGTAAATAATTAATTAGCAGCATAAATAAAAACCAACGATAAAATAATCATACATGAATGTGTTTATCATTTTCCTGAGCCTTTTTAAATTCCCTTCTAGAGTTTTCCCTTATAGTAGTAGTGCACCAAACGTTACACCTCTAATTGATACACTAGAACTCTTCTATGAACAAATCGCTCATACTTTGAGAACTAAGAAAACATATTTTATTTCTAAGATGTTTGAAGTTTAGCTTTAATATCAAAGAAATTATCTTTCTTTGAATTAATCTTAGAGCAACTTTTAAAACAACCAAAGAGAGAGAACTTATTAAATTCAACCAGGGAGAGAACTACAACGCCCTTAGCGGAATTTTGTGTCTTTAAATAGACTAGAGATTTGTTTGTTTGTATCCCAATACAGGGCAATCCAAGATCTCTCCAAATCAAATTAGTTCTTTTTAAGATTCCTTCTCAAATAATAATTAGGAAACCTTAATTAAATAATAATTCCTCATTAAATAAGATTTCCTTATTTAATCTAAATTAGTACTTAACTAAATAGGGTGTTACCCCGTTAAATTAAGGTCTAATATTTTAAATATTATTTTGGCCCAATAATTAATTAATTTAAGTTACTTAAATTAAATTAACAATTAATTAAAATTGTATTTAATTTAATTTATTTAATATAAATATCAAATATTTATTTAAAAAATTAATTCTAATCTTATATTTCAAATTTTTTAATCAAATTAATACTTCTGAAATATTCTGAATGTTCTAGTCTTTTTCAGAAATCATATTTTAATTGAAAATCTAATTTTAATAATAATTGCCAAAATAATCATTTATTAACTTTTAATAAACATAAATAAATTTGTAACATAGACGAAAACTATATTTATGCGATCGTCCTATGTTCATTATCGAGTAGTAGTTGGATGATATTAACTCTTTATTATTTCATCTATATGATATCCCAATGACCATGGGTAAATGCGTAGCAGCATGTCATGGACCCTAGTCGATGAATGAAGTGGGAAAACATATGAACCTATTATAATACACTTCGAGCATGTAATCTCAGTCCTTCCGATAATTATGTTCCTTATCGAGTCTGTAATCATAATTAGATCAAATCCTTACTACTCGATATATTTCAAAACCCAATCTTGTGGATTTGATATCTCTAAGATATCGACTACTTTAGCCAAAGACTTGTATCCATATTTTTGAGTTTCTTTGGAACATCTTTAACTTCTATTATCAAAGCTATCGGATCCCTTCTCGAAGAACACACACTTCTTACATTAATAGCTCAATATCATATAGTATTTATTCAAAAGACATGGCTAGTCGAATGATAATATACTAGTGAACCATGAATAATATCGTACAAGTCAACATGTGATCTCATTTATGATGATATAATGACATTAATGTATTATTAGAAGATCAATGACCTTAGCTAATATTACAATGTGATCTTACGCTTATGTCGTCGTATTCGATATTTCATTCTACTAATGAAACATCTATTGTTTGTATTCATATGATATGAGACTCATCATCCTATTAACATCAAATGTCAATCTAGGTGACACACAACAATATTAGTCGAGTGATATATTATTACTATTCTGTATAATAATCATATTTTACCAAGAACTTAACTTGAGACTTATTCATATAAATATCATTGACTCTCATAATCACAAACGTCTTTTGGATTAACGATATTCATTTGACATAATGTCTCGGAACATACATATAAAATATAAATGGAATGATATGTAGAAAATAAATATCTTTTATTAATAAATAATAAATTATTTTACAAATTATTAGCCCTTAAACCACGACATCCATAACAAGTTTTAGGGCAGACATGTATGTTGCTTATCCCAAGTCTTTCATTGAGAATATTTTGGATAGCCAAAGTTTGATTTGTAACACCCCGCCAAAGGTAGGATGCTACCGGCAGGAGACAGGATTGACTCATCTCCATAAGCCTCTGAATTTTCCGAAAATTTGGCATGATGAATTCTAAAACTGGACAACCTGGATCTCAGTCCAGCACCAAAATGAACCTAAAATGAACATCATATATCAAAATGGACCTCAGGTCCACACCAACACATCAAAATCACCACATAAGGGCTCCATGCCCATATCATCCATCAATAATCAAGGGCTCAGTGCCCACAATATCATCAACATCATCATCAATCAAAGCATTTTTTTAATTTATATACAAACCACGTTCTCAGCACGACTAACAAAATAATAACTAAAATATCCTAGAATTCTTAAACCTTTATAACTTCTCCCAGGACACTTGCTAGGGTGACTGCCGCTTGGGTGATCTGCGTCTCGAGCATGACTTCCGAAGTTGAAGTGGTTGACCCATCTAGAAACCAACCAATAAAACTAGCAAACTGGTTTGGTGTGAATTTTAAAAAATTAGTAAGTAACCATGCTAGTATTACAACAAATAAGTCTAATATTTATGACAAACAAACAAATCAAACATATCAGCAGTTTATCAGAATTACTAAATTATTATAAATTCGAATTTATTAACTTATTATTATCCTTTATTCTTAACTCATGTCAAATTTTCACATTTTCATATCCACATACGTGCTAATCTAATAGCTAACATCCAAAACATACAAAGGAAAACTCGAATATCATAGAGTATATCGTTTAATATCAAATCCAGTTCAATCACGTGAAACATGAAGTCATACATCTATACTTTTATCATAATTATCAAACTTTAAAATATCATCAAATCAATATGTTACATAAACTTTCCTCAATACCAAAACAAACCTCCCTTAACTTCATTTAATTACAACAACCTTACAATGGCTTAATATTCAGGATTCATATGCATTCACACATACCGTAGCACACCCATCTTATATACATGCCAAAAAAAATTCTAAAGTTCTTATATATATACATATATACTAATACAACTTAATAAATGCGCTTTATAACATCCAATACTCACATTAGTTTTCAAAAACATTCATTCATTTATTTCACATAAGCATTCACTATCCATATATTCTACGAGTTCTATCATATACGTACATACAAACAGTCACACACACAGTCATCGTGTAACCAACCACGAAGCACACATAACAACTAATACATCACAAGGCACATAATCAAATAATACATATATATAGCTGGCTTACGCATACAATACTTGTACGAGACTCATTATCTATTTTAGAATAGGTATTAGATGAAATTTGTCTGAACAGATTCCGAACCAGCTCGACTACTACACCGCGAATCATCCAATCAAACATACACGCAGGCACACACAACATATAACATAAACTCATCACATGGTTTTTTCATACACAAGCACAAACATGACAAACATTGTTTATAATCTAATATACATATGTATATAAATCAGACATATGAACATACCAATTACTTCGAATTCTGATATCATAGCCTTTACCAAACTTCATATCTTTTACTTATGAATCAAACACACCCTGTCTCCAGAATTCTTATAAGAAACATTCATTCATAACCACATCCATTTTCATATGTACTTTACCAATTTAAAGAAATTAGCTTATACCAATTTAGAAATCGTGATTTGTTTCATTTACTTTTTCACATGTTTCCATGATTAAATCCATTCGGATAATGCTTGCTAATGCTGCATATTTCATTTATGAAATATGGCATATGGACGTCAAAATCGCTTTCCTTAAACGGAAACCTTTTGGAGGATGTTTATAAACATCCTGACGATTTTGTCATACCGAAATATGCAAACAAGGTTTGCAAGTTAAAATAGATCCATTTATGAATTGAAGCAAGCATTACGTTCTTAGAACTAACGTTTTGATAAGATCATAATGGTATATGATTTAATTCAAAACGAATATAATTCTTGTGTATATAAGAAGGTTAGTGGGATCGCACTGATAATTATTGTCCTATATAATGATGACATATCATTTCTTGGAAATGACATTCCCATACTACAATCGGTGAAAGCTTGCCTTTCATCAAAATTCTTCATAGAATAATTAGGAGAGACAACCTTTATTCTAAGAATAAGGATCTACTGGGATAGATCTAAAAGTTTTTGGCACTTTCTGAGAACTCGTACATTGAAAAGATGTATGTGACCTAGTGTCTCATAGGCTTTGAGCATATGGAGTCAAAATCAGGACAATCCAGATGATAGTCACTGATTGATGTCATGAACATCCTTAAGTATCTTAGATGAACTTGAAACGGTGAACCCAGTCACTTCAAGTTCTTCTTATCCATAGCTTAAGAAAACATCCTTAGTTAATGATTGTCCTATATAATGATGACATATCATTTCTTGGAAATGACATTCCCATACTACAATCGGTGAAAGCTTGCCTTTCATCAAAATTCTCCATAGAATACTTATGAGAGACAACCTTTATTCTAAGAATAAGGATCTACTGGGATAGATCTAAAAGTTGTTGGCACTCTCTGAGAACTCGTACATTGAAAAGATGTATGTGACCTGGTGTCTCATAGGCTTTGAGCATATGGAGTCAAAATCAGGACAATCCAGATGATAGTCACTGGATTGATGTCATGAACATCCTTAAGTATCTTAGATTAACTAAGGATTTTTTCTTAAGCTATGGAGAAGAAGAACTTGAAGTGACTGGGTTCACCGTTTCAAGTTTTCTAACCGATAAAAATGATTATAAGTCATAATAAGGGTCCTATATAGTTTGAATAACGGAAGAGTGAGCTGGAAATATTCCAAGCAAGATACAGTTGCCGAATAAACAACAAAAGCGGAATATTACTGCATCCGAGGCAGCAAAAGAAGCAATTTTGGATCTATATAATCCTAATTCGATTAGGAGTAGTTCTGTTAGCAGCTGAGCTGGGCTTCAGTACAGGCTAAGGAACCGCGGTCTCATCAACTATCCAAGTATATACTTCGACTATTTCATCTTATTCGTCAGATCATACATCGTGATGATGTAATGATCGAATAAAATGCATCAGATGATAACATTGCAAATCCACTGACGAAAACTATTTCTCAGCAGAATTTTGAGCGACCCGTACATAGTTCAGGTGTAGGACACTTGAGTGATTGGCTATAGGCCAAGTGGGATATTGTTGAACAATTATGACCCATAGTATCACTATTTGTACAGAGCATGGTGTTTTTGTACAAATAAACTATGTGACAAAGGAAATTGCTCTTTTATCATTTGTAATTGGATTACCGGGATATATAAATGATAAAAGTCCATATGATTAGTACCAGATTAATAAGATATGAGACAATATTAATCCACTAAGGTTTAATCATTAAATATCCCTAGTCGTAGTATTATCGAGACTGGACATCGATAATGCGGAATAGACTAGTACTGCACTTGTACGCGTTGTGGGAGCATGACGACATAGTTCTCATATATTTAATTATTGGATACTTATGCAAATGTGATAGGAGGTTGTGTTTACCGATGGTACGGAAATAGCTTTTCTCTGGATAGACCCCTCGGAATCCCATTGGTAGTATGACTATGTGTCTATGGGAATCCGATTAAGGGTAGGTGTATTTTGGTCTTAACCTGAGACTTACATCACTAACACTTGCGACAATCAGTATACTTCGGTTTTGATCATCCGGGGCTTTAACAGGTTCTGTGTACGCCTCTTCTGGGTATACTGAGAATCGTAGTGTATTGGGTGTGATGTCAAGACGGAAGTATCACTCCAGTCATATGGATATGATGATCACGTACGATACGGAACTGGTACTCTTAAGTACTGTAGTCATCAAGATAATATGACTAGGTCATGATTATCCAATTATAAAGACTAGTTACCAGAGATCTGATATATGCTTCGTACAGGGCAGACACAATTTCAGCCCTAGGCCTAGCATGTGATATCGATACTGGATTGTAATACGCAATACTACGTATACTACGCCTAACATAGATTATATGTATTCCTTAAAGAATATTTCTGGAAAATTGGGTTGGCACGGTGCTTTGCTAGAAACCAACCATGTCTTGTAAATCGGTAAGACCGTGGTATCGGGTACGCACGTGTTCGGATAGTCCGACGATCGGATTTACTGCCAACATATCCATTGATCTCATGGGTCGCTTCCCGAAAATTCATCGATGATGTATGACTCGAACATAATTAATCTGGGATTAATTAGAAGAGAGAGGAAATTAATCTAGGATTAATTACGGCAAGAATTTATCTGGGATAAAATTCAAATAATAGAGAGAGAATGATTAATTCAGAATTAATCGATAAATTAATACATTCGATATATAAATGAAATCAAATTTCGTAAAGGAATTAAAATTGGATTTTAATTCGGGCGAACGAATTAATTTAGAATTAATTCACGGGCGACTTTAATAGTAATTTTGCTAGGCATATTTATTTAATTAAATTTGATTTAACTAAGTCGCAACAGAAAGTTCGTTAATTCGGAATTAACGAACCCGAGCCCATAATATGTTTACGGGCCCACTCGGATTTTGAATTAAAGTGGGGCCTACACAAGTCACATCACCTAGTCAACTTTATCTAATCTTTTGGTTGATGTAAGTTGTTGGAGATGGCTTATTTCTTACACAAGCTTGACTTGTGAAAGACCTTTACTAACTTTGAGTTTGGTAATTGATTTTAATGTTGGAAAATCAAAAACCTATCTCTCTCTCATTTTGCACTTGGCCGAAAATGGGTTTCCCTTTTCTCTCAAAATGGCGTGAAGCTTGGCTTCATTTCCTCTTGATTTTGCTTCAAAATCTTACAAGCTATCACTTCAAATGAGTCATTCAAAGGTGATAGGGATACTAACCCTTGAGTTTGGAATTCAAGAACAAGCATGGAAGCTCAATATACAATTTAAAGAAAGCTTGGAGCATTTCAAATGAGCAAAAGTTTAGAACTTAACACCTACATCCAATCCAATCAATGTAAGTATTTCTGCTACTTCTTTACGTATTCACACTTATTTTATGCTTAATGTTCTTGGGATGGATCTTAGAGACCCAACAATTAGGATGTTAGATACCACCCTAAAGATTTCGTATCATCTCATATACATGCATTATGACATGTCACAAGTATAACACATCATGTGGTGATTATAGATTAGTTGAATTGGGAAACTTAGTTTAGTTCCGAAGCGTGTCCCACGACTTATGTTCTAACCGAGTTTATCGATTATTGATCATCGCAGGAACCGTAACTTCCTTCGGCGAAACAAATTGATACCAGCTAGATTCCAAATCTGTGAGTGGACCATTTTTCTCAAATTGATTTCAAGCACATAGGGCGTTAGCCAAGTTTGATTACAAATACTTTACAAATGGAAAATATTTTTAGAAAGATTGATTTTAAAGTATGATTTTATGAATTTGGACCCCTCAGATTTAACTTGGTACAGATATTAGAATTGACGGTTATTGGAATTGACAGATTCAGAATATGTGCATATGTAGAACAATACTAGGGGGATAGCGATACGTAATGCCCCTAGACTCGAGATTCAGAGACATGATGGTGTCATGCATTGGGGGATGGCTATACATAACGCCTCAATGTCATAGATTTACATACCTGGCTCTAGTTCAGTGGCTTGGGAGACGGAGATATGTAACACCCCAAAACCACTAGTAGGCGTATGGGGAGACAACGATACATAACATCACCAATCATCAGGTTTTCTATAATTGCTGAGACATTTCAAATGAGATTTTATGGAAAACAGTGTTTTATGAAAATTTTTCTAGAGAAACAGTTTTATGAAATAGTTTTAGAAAGAACTCAGTTTTCTAGAAAAGTTTCATAGAAAGAGTATAGTTTTTTCAGATACGAAAGAGAATTCAGAAATGATATGTGTATTTAAGATGATTTCATTTTCATAAAAATGAATGTTTCATCAAGTATTTCAACTTTCGTTTTTCAACTGTTCATTCACTAGGTCGTTCAAATAATCTAACCCCCTTACAGTTTCTCTGTTTTGCAGGTATACCCGGAGGATGAGCTCGAGAGGGTGGATACTGACGGCGGTCACTAGAGGGTTTACATCCACCAGGTCAAGTCAGAGCTGTATTTCAGTTAGAGTCTAAGTAAAATCACGCATCATATATGTTGTATAGTAAAGATTGTGTACGTTATGTGTTAAAAGTGTTCACTTTTAGAGTTGTGATGTGAAGTATTATCGATTACATAGTATAAGTAATAAAATGCTTTGATGTTTTTGAGATGGGCAATGGTCTCATGTATGAGTTTATTTTTGAAATGAGGTTAGTAGTATTGATTATAGACAAAAATTCAAAGGCTCAGGGGATAGAATGACTTTTTCCTGCCGATAGCATCTCTAGGAGAGGGATGTTACACTAATATATTTCTGCCAATGCTTGATATCCAATTACAGCAATGAAACATATAATATGAGTGGCTTGATATTATTGACCAATGAAACATATAATATGTGGAATTGTATTATATATAACTGTGGATGCTGGTTTTCGTCTGAGGTCCACAATCGAGAATTTTACATGTTGGGGCACTAGCGATCCTGCAAAACAAAGGTAGAATGAGCGGGGAGTACTGCCCACCAATATGGTGGGTGCCGCAAGCACTCCGACGCTCAAGTCAGTAGTGAAGACGAGCGGTAAATAATTGAAGAAGAAGGTTGGAAGTTACCTTGACTTATGTTGACTGCCTTGAGGACGGTGGCCGGTGTTTAGAGAGTAGAAAGCTTTGAGAGATCAATTTTGAGAGCTAAGACTTCCCCCCTCGCTTGGATTACCTCCTCTATTTATATGCACTCGAGAGGTGTGCATATTTAATACATTAATTTTCTGCCCGTTGGATGCTGGGAACGGTTGATCCATGAATGGGGAGAGTTATTAGTTTAAGCATTTTATGGGTTGGCAACTGATGAGTTAGGGGGCCATTTTGGTTAGATATTTTCTTGGGTATGGGATTGTGAAATAACTTGGACCAATATGGGCTTACAAACAGGCTTTCTTTGAGGTTTTGGGTTCTATAGACTAACGGGTGATGAGTGTCAGGCCTCCCTTTGTGCGTGAGTCTGAGAAGGTAATTAGGGCCCAAGTCCATTCTAGGTACTATTTTGGGAGGTCTACGGTTCATTTGGTATAGGGCTCGAAGTGAAAAGTCAAAAATGCTATTGGCCCAAATTAGGTCTGTACAGTTTGTCCTCTACTCTCTAAGTCAAGGAGTCCTTAGCTTGGAGAGTACTTAACATGTGTGTCGTCTGAGACAAGACCATAGGATGTAGGTGTACCTGAGCGTTGATGTTGCCTATCGATTGAACCAAACGAATACCATGTTGTGAGCTTGACTCTACATGAGCCATTGGAGATGTTCCCAGTTGAAAGAACCAGATGAAGGTCAGGATCATGAACTTGACTCTACATGAGCCATTGGGGATGTACCGAGTCGACTGAACCAGTTTGAAGGTTAGATAATCATCACTCTACTGATCAAAGGACTAGTGGAGTCTTCAATGTTGTTTGGACCAGATGGAGGCCAGGTCTTCATTTGACTCGACATGAGTCTATGGGGGATGTTCCTGATCTACTGAACCAGATGAAGGTTATGGGTATTAATAATACGACATTATCGTCTGGAGTGAGACTAGTCCAAGCCTTCATTTGACTAGACATGAGTCTATATGGGATGTCCTATGTCAACTGAACTAGATGATGGTTCAGGGTATTATTCATACGACATTGTCCTCTGGACTGAGACTAGTCCAGGTCTTCATTTGACTCGACATGAGTCTATAGGGGATGTCCCATGTCGACTAAACCAGATGATGGTTTAGGGTATTATTCATATGACATTATCGTTTGGCCTGAGAGTAGTTCAGGTTTTCATTCGACTCGACATGAGTCTATGGGGGATGTCCCTTATCGACTGAACCAAATGATGGTTCACGAGTTAATTCATACGACATTATCGTCTGGACTGAGAGTAGTCCAGGTCTTCATTTGACTCGATGTGAGTCTATAGGGGATGTCCCATGTCGACTGAACCAGATGATGGTTCATGAGTTAATTCATACGACATCGTCGTCTGGATTGAGAGTAATACAGGTCTTTATTTGAATCGACGTGAGTCTATGAGGGATGTCCTCTGTCGACTGAACCAAATGATGGTTCAGGAGTTAATTCATACAACATTATCATCTAGACTGAGAGTAGTCCAGGTTTTCATTAGACTCGACATGAGTCTTTGGGGGATGTCCCCAGTCGACTGAACCAGATAAAGTTCAGGATAATCCTCATACTATGAGTCAAATGAACTAGATAAAGGTCATGTCTTGAACTTGACTATACATGAGCCATGGGGAATATTCCCAGTCAACTGAACCGGATGAAGGTCAAGACATCTACATACTACTGGTCAAATGACCAGAGGAGTCTTCAAAGTATCCTCATACCACGGGTCAAAGGACCAGATGAGTCTTCATATCTTTTGGACTTGATGAAAGTCTATGAAGGTCTCCACTCCACTAGTCCTGATGAGGTCCAAGTGAGGCTATGGTCGACTGGACCTGATGAAGGTCTAGGAAGGTCTTCACTTCTCACTCTATGAGACCTGACAAAGTTCAGTGAGGGTCTTCATTCCTCATTCCATAATCCTCACTCTATAAGACCTGACAAAGGTCATTGAGGGTCTTCATGTTAGTGTTCCTAGAACATGCCAAGGATCTAATAAGCATGAAAACATGTTCATAAATTCAAAATAAGTTGCGGAATTACTTACATTGAATGGATTTGAGCTTTTAAAATTTTGAGAAGAAGATCCAAGATCCAAGATGCTTCCTTTGTTGATTTCAAGCTTTGAGTTGAAGATCTCCAAGATCCTTCCTTTGTTGATTCCAAAAGTGATGATTCCAACTCTTGAAGTAGTTTCCTTATCACCTTAGTTGATTTCTCCAAGTGCTAGCTTTGTAGATTTTGCCACAAAATCAAAGAGAGGGAGAAGGCATATTCACGCCCAAATGGAAGAGTATTAGGGTTTCCAATTATTGTTCCAAGTGTGTCAAGTGTGATGCATAAGTGTGAAGAGAGAGAGCTAGGGTTTTGTTAAAGGGTTTTTACCCTTTTCACCAAAACCATATAGTTGGGGTAATTTGGTTTCACCTAAACCAAGTAGTTGGAAAGTAAGTGGTTTTGGCATAAATGCCAACCACTTTCCAACCACCACTTCACATGTGTGACATGTATGAAGTGGGCCCCACCATTTTGAATTCAAAACTCAAAATGTCTCTACGAACATTTGTCGCGGCTCGGTTCCGTTTAATCCGATTAAACGAACTTTCGTCGCTAAATAATTAAAATTAAATAACGATGCCTCGCAATTATATTACGAATGTCGTTTACGAATTAATTCTAAATTAATTCGTTCGTTCGTATTAAAGTCCAACTTTAATTTCGTAATGAAATCCAATTCATTTTAATATATCCGATATATTAATTTTAGCCCATACGAATAAATTACATAGAAAAATCAAATTTAACTATTAAATTTATTCTACCGATTAATTCCAAATTAATTGCGTTCTCTCTCTTCCGAACACATTTAATCCTAGATTAAATAATACCTCAATTAATCCCAGATTAATTTTCTCTCTCTTAATTAATCTCAGATTAATTATCTCTCTTAATTAATCCCAAATTAATTCTAATTAAATCAACTGTCATCGGTGAATCTTTGGGAGCGACCCAAGAGATCCCTGGATATGTTGGCAGTAAATACGGTCATCGGATTATCCGAATACGTGCGTACCTCGTACCACGTGCTTACCGATTTACAAGACATGGTTGGCTTCTAGCAAAGCACCGTGCCTACCCAATTCTCCAGAAATATTCTTACTGGAATATATAATCTATGCCAGGCGTAGTATACGTAGTATTGCGTATTGCGATCTAGTATCGGATTGTCACGTGCTAGGCCTGGGGCTGGAAAGTGTCTGCCCCGTACGAAGCACATGTCGGATGTCTGGTAACTAGTCTCTATAATCGGACATACATGACCTAGTCATAATATCCCGATAACTGCAGTACTTAAGAGCACTAGTACCGTATCCTACGTGACATCATCTCCACTATGACTGGAGTGATACTTCCGTCTTGACATCACACCCAATACACTACGATTCTCGATATACCTAGCAGAGGCGTACACAGAACCTGTTAAAGCCCTGGACGACCAAAACTAAAGCATACCGATTATCGCAAGTATTAGCGATGCAAGTCTCAGGTTAAGACTAAATACACCTACCCTGATTTCGGACTTCCATAGACACATAGTCATACTACCAATGGAATTCCGAGGGGTCTATCCAGAGCGAACCTGTTTTCCGTACCATCGGTAAAACACAACCTCCTATTACACTTGCATGAGTATCCTATACCCAAATATATGAGAACTATGCCGTTATGATCTCACATAACACGCACAAATGTAATACTAGTCTATTCTGCATTATCGATGTCCAGTCTCGATAATACTACGACTAGGGATATTTAATGATTAATCCTTCGTGGATTGATACTGTCTCATATCATCTCAATCCAGGAACTAATCATAAGGACCTCCTATCATTTATACATCTAGGTGATCTAATCACAAATGATAAGAGTGCAATCTCCTTGTCACATAGTTAATTTGTACAACAACACCATGATCTATACAAATAGTGACGCTATGGGTCATAACTGTCCAACACTTCATTCCTCATTCAACAATCCCCACTCTACAAGACCTGACAATGGTCAGTGGTATTCTTCATTCCTCATTCTACAAGACCTGATAAAGGTCAATGAGGGTCTTCATTCCTAATTCTACAATCCTCACTCTACAAGACCTGACAATGGTCAGTGAGGGTCTTTATTCCTCATTCTACAAGACCTGACATAAGTCAATGGGGGTCTTCATTCCTTATTCTACAATCCTCACTCTATAAGACCTGACAAAGGTCAATGTGGGTCTTCAGTCGAATGGAGTCTATAGTTGATGACAATTTATCCATGTAGTATGAAAGAGATGACAATCCTTCCATGTAAGGTCGAGTGGAACCTCAGCCAAATACTAAACCTTCATCCTTGTCACGTCGAATGGCACATTTTCCTCAAGCTGTACACACGTCTGGGATCCACAAAAAGTCTCAAGCTACACACATGTAAATGTCGAATGAGAGGCACATCAAACCTCAAGCTATACACACATCTGAGATCCACAACAAGTCCCAAGCTACACACATGCAGATGTTGAATGGGACGCACATCAAGCCCCAAGCCATACACGCGTCTGGGATCCACAACAAGTCCTAAGCTACACGCACGTAGATGTCGAATTGGACTCCCATCAAGCCCCAAGCCATACACATGTCTGGAATCCACAACAAGTCTCAAGCTACACAAATGTAGATGTCGAATGAGATGTATGCTTCATTCTGAGTCTTCATTTGTGTATGTCGACTGGGATGTCTTAACATTATATCTTCATTTAAGCATGTCGACTGGACTGTCTTCACACCAAGTCTCCATACATGCATGTCAACTGGAATGTTTTCACACCTAATCCTCATTAAGGTAGTGTTGACTGGAATGTTCCTGTAAAGTCTTCATACATGCATGTCGACTGGATCATCTTCACACCAAATCCTCATGTAGTGTCAAGTGAGATGTCCTTGCCAAGTCATGTATGTCAACTGGAACATCTTCACACCAAATCCCCATGTATTGTCAAATGGGATGTCCTTACCAAGTCTTCTTACACGCATGTTGACTGGAATGTCTTCACAACAAGTCTTCATTAGAGTATCGAATGGGATGTCCTTACCAAGTTTTCTTACATGCAAGTCGAATAGAATGTCTTCACACCAAGTCTTCATTAGAGTATTGTCCATCGAGACATCCTCATCATGCCAACTCTTCATACACATAGTGTCGACTGAGACATCTTCCTCATGCCAACTCTTCATACATGTAGTGTCGACTGGGACATCTTCTTTATACAAACTCTTCATACACGTAGCGTCGACTTGGACATCATTCTCATGCCAAGCCTCCATACACGTAGTGTCGACTGGGACGTCCATGTCAAGTCTTCATTAGAGTATTGTCCATCGGGACGTCCTCCTCATGCCAACTCTTTATACACGTAGTGTCGACTAAGACATCCTCATCATGCCACCTCTTCATAAACGTAGTGTCGACTGGGATATCCTCCTCATGCCAAGCCTATGTAGTGTCGACTAGGATATCCCCTCAAGCTAGATATATTGCTTCATCATATATCCTTTTGCCCAAGACCAATTTGTTTTGATTATTCTACAAGCCTAGGCATGTTACTATATATTCTAAGCATAAAAAAAAACTCATAAAACATGCAAAGAACATAAACCTAAACATGCTAACTATCATAAGAACTCTAAATAAAATAAAGAAAGGAAAAGACATACTTGAACCGAAGACTCCTCCAGTCCTCCCTCCAATTTACAAGATTTTCTTGAACTCAGAAAGCTCTTCTACGTTCCAAAGAGCCACCCAAGTGTGTGGCCTCCAAAGGTGCACACACCAAAGCCAAAACTCAACAGCAAGACAATGCCTTGAGTGCACGGGTATTTTGCCCATGGTGCTAGCCTAGGCAAATACCTCAAAACTTTTAACTTGAGATTCCTCTAGTCAATTAGACTTAAGGATCCTCAAAATCAGTGGCTTACTCTTTAAACTTTAGAGTTGCTCACTTATATAAACCCGAGATATGAAAGGTTTTGGTGTAAAAATGTATAAAGAATTCTTTGGGTTTATATAGGTGCTCCAAAGACAACAAAATTAATTAAGAATCCGATGTGGGATAAATGCTAATTTAATCTTAGCCATTGGATCTCAATTTAGTGGTTTAATGAGATTATAAAACCCTAATAAGAGTTTGGGCCGAATTGGAATTCAAAACAAATAACAAATAAAAAAAAGCACCATCTGCGCCTTTATTTATTTATTTATTTATTCCAATTCCCAAAGTGGCCTTATAGTCATTCACCAATCCCTAAGCCACTATGGAACCTCATAAATGATCTGTTCAATAATTAAACACATTGAACCATTTATGAACAATTCCTACAACAATTATATATGCTGTTAAATTTGTATTGTGCACTGTTAACCATTGATTTTGACTTTGTTGTGTGTGACCTTTTGGGTTTCCCTCAAGTTGGACACGAAATGAATCGTGATAATTTAATCGAACATAAATTATCCTCCGATCAGATGGTCGTTCGATTTCAATGACCAAGGTTGACATCTAGTAACATGCCAAGACTCTCAAATGAGAAGGAAAGATATATACCCATTCTGTATGTAATTTACATATGATACGGTCCCTCGTCTACTTGTATCCCCACCTTTTGACCTAAGGTATGGAAAATGTCTACCCATATGGTCAAATGTATGATGTTGATAGTGTCATGAATCATTCTAACCCAAGAATCTCACATGATTCTTCCGCTGCAGCCACAGTCTCAAGCACTGATCACACATATCAACCCGCGAACTGGAATATTACTCTTATAAGAAAATATTATCCGAGAGAGTGGTGATTCTCTATTGTATCTTTACAAACTTTATGTGTTTTAACAAATGACCCAATCATACCCTTATGACCGGATCTTTTGAACCGGGGAAGGATAATGTCAAAGTTATTTGATCCACACATAAGATTGTAAAGACCTCAAGTCTAAGGACTAGTCATACAATCGATACATGAAAGTTCTCAGAGACACATGGGATAAACAGTCCATGTCAACTTTTTTGGAAATGATAACAAAAAAATTTTCTTTTTTCACAACAAAAAAACTATCCTCTAATGAATTTTATACACATTGGAATTACACTAAGATGGAAGTTAATTGGAATGAATTAAAATTTTTCTTCTATGATTGGTCGATATAAACACAACAACTTCGAATTGGATAAGTTTCTCCTCAACTTTCGACAGTCATTTCAATGGACACGAGCAACTCATGCATCCATGTGATACACCAAACGGATGGATCTCCGCTAGTAGCCTATGAGATCGGCTACCCCACTTAAGGGCGGATCATATCATCATGCTAGTCTCTCCGCTTTGTGAACATCCAGATTATTCACAAATTTATGACTAGGAACGTTTGAGAATAATGATTCTCATAAGGCGTGGAAGCCATCATCTTATTACTCCAAAGGCTTTATTACAGTGTTTGATGATTCATATAATTTATGTAAGACACGTATAATAAAGATTGCTATTTTATTAATTAATGAAAAATATTACAAATACATGTACATATAGCCCATCCATAAGTTGGGTATAGGGCATATACCTTACAATCTCCCACTTGCACTATGGCCAACTAGTATGAATCTGGACATCATACTCTCGGGTCTGCCTATCATGCTTTTGTTGAGTTAGTCATTTAGTCAGAGAATCTGCAAGATTATCTTATGTGGGTATTTTCTCTATAATAACTTTTTTTCTCTCAATAATCTCTCTGATGAGATGAAATCGCATGAGTACATGCTTGGATTTCCGGTGGGACCTTGGTTCCTTTGATTGAGCAATGGCGCATGTGTTGTCACAATACATTGTGACGCCATTCTTTATCGCGGGAATCACTTCTAGCTCCGTGATGAACTTCTTTATCCAGACTGCTTCTTTAGCTGCCTCAGATGCTGCAATATACTCAGCTTCAGTGGTGGAGTCCGCTGTAGTTGACTGCTTTGAGCTTTTCCAACTGACAGCACCGTCATTAAAAGTAAACAGATATCTTGTTTGCGATCTGTTGTCATCCATATCGGTCTGAAAGCTCGCATCATAGTAACCAATGACTTTCATCTCAGAACAATATCCGTATGTCAAAAACACATCCTTATTTCTTCTCAGATACTTGAGGATTGTTTTGACTGTTGCCAAGTGTTGCTCACCAGGATTTGCCTGATACATGCTCGTTATGCTAAGAGCATAAGAGACATCAGGTCTTGTACATAGCATGGCGTACATGATCGATCCTATTGCTGAAGCTTAAGAGATCATACTCATACGCTCTCTATCTGAATAAGTATGTGGACATTGCTCCTTAGATAATTTGATTTCATGACAAGTAGGTAAATTACCTCTTTTGGAATCTTCCATTTTGAATCTTTTCGAAACTTTATCTATGTATGTAGATTGAGAAAGTCCTAACAACCTCTTAGATCTGTTACGGTAGATTTTAATGCCGAGGATGTAGGCCGCTTCTCACAAATCTTTCATGGACAAATTCTGAGATAACCATTGCTTGGTGGCTTGCATCATGGGAATATCATTCCCGATGATTAATATGTCATCGACATATAAACAAGAAATATAACAGCACTCCCACTACTTTTCCTATAAACACAAGGCTCGTCTACATTTCTGATGAAGTCAAATTCTCTTATTGTCTCATCAAATCGTATATTCCAACTTCTGGAGGCTTGTTTAAGTCTAAATGGATCGTTTAAGCTTGCATACTTTTTATGATCATCCTTATATGCAAACCCCTCAGGTTGTGTCATATAGACTTCCTCTACGAGGTTCCCATTAAGGAAAGTTGTTTTGACATCCATCTGCCAAATCTCATAATCAAAGTGTGCAGCTAGTGCCAGTAAAATTCGAATGGACTTTATCATTGCAATAGGCGAGAAGGTTTCGTCATAGTCAATTCCATGGATTTTTCTACAACCTTTCGCCACCAACCTAGCCTTATAGGTTTGGATGTTACCTTCTGCATCAGTTTTATGCTTGTAAATCCCCTTGCAGCCTATAGGTTTATCCCTTCATGTGCATCCACCAAGTCTCATACTTGATTCTGATACATAGAGTCTATTTCGGATTTTATGGCCTCAAGCAACCTGACAGAATCAATGTCACGTATTACTTCGTCATAACTGGTGGGATCGTCATTATCAATGACATAATCATGTTCCTCATCAATATGGAAACCATATCTTTCAGACTCATATCTTTCCCTATTAGACCTTCTAAGTTCATAACCTTGTGGTTGTTCCGTGGCTGGCCTTTTGAGAGGCATGGGGTTTAATCTATGTTAGTTTGTTCTTCTAGTACCTCATCGAGGTCAAGTCTACTCCCACTATATTTCTTGAGAAGGAATTCATTCTCTAAAAATTTAGCATTTCATGAGACAAATGTTATTTGTTCATTTGGGACGTAGAACACGTATGCTCTTGAGTTCAAGGCACATCCTATAAACTTACATTTAACTGCCCTATCATCTAATTTATTAGTTTGTGTGAGCTTAACATATTTTTCACATCCCCAAACTCTTAGATAACTAAGACTATGACGTTTCCCAGACCATAACTCATATGGTGTTAGACTAACATTCTTGGAAGGAACTTGGTTTAGTAGTAGTGTTGCAGTTTCTAAAGCAAGACCCCAAAATGAAAGAGGTAGATATGTGCATAGCATCATTGATCAGACCATATCTAATAATGTCTGATTTCTCCTTTCGGAGACCCCATTATGCTGTGGAGTTCCCAGAGGAATCCACTGTGAAACAATGCCATTTTCTCTCAAGTAATCTTGAAATTCGTCGCTTAAGTATTCACCACCTCTGTCAGACATTAGTAACTTAATACTTTTATTAAGCTAGTTTTCTAATTCAACTTTGAAGTCTTTGAATTTCTCAAAAGCTTCAGATTTATACCTCATAAGGTACACATACTCATATCGCGAGTGATCATCGATAAAGGTAATGAAGTATGAGAATCCACCTCTAGCGGTGACTGAAATTGGTCCGCATACATTAGAGTGTGTGAGTTCTAATGTCTCCGGTTGCATGCTGTCTTTTACCTTTGAAGGGTAATTTGGTCATTTTACCAAGTAAACAAGACTCACAATTTCCATAAGGTTCATATTTGAAGGGTCTGAAATATTTATCCTTATGTAGCTTAGTTAATCTTGTTTCATTGATATGACCTAAGCGACTGTGTCATAGAAGTGATTCATTGAGATTATTCGAGTTAACGTTGTATATATTAGAGGTTGAACGTCCTTTTTTTAGTTTGTAAGACATAGATACCATTATTCAAAATACCATCTCCATATTTTATTTCATTGAAATAAATAAAACATTCATTACAACTTATAAGGCATGAAAATCCTTTTATTACATAAAGAAGAAATTGAAATGAAGTTCTTTACTAGAGAAGGTACATAAACACAATCTTCTAAGTCTAAAACTAAACCATTCGGCAAAACTAATGAATAAGTCCCCACGCACGATGTAGCCTGTTTTGCTCCATTACCTATGCGTAAGTCAACCTCCCCATGACGGAGTCTCCTACTGTTTCTCAGGCCCTGCACATTGTTACACAGGTGAGTCCCACAACCGGTGTCAAGCACCCAAGTAGAAGGTTCAAAGTTTTGAGAATATAGTTCCATCATATACAACATACTTGAAGCATTGGGTTTCTTGGCCTCTTGGGCTTCCCTAGCTTCCTTGGTTTTCAAGGATCTGCAGTCTTTCTTCCAATGACCCTTCTTTCCACAAAAGAAACATTTCCCATTTCCCCTTTTCTTCTCCACCTTACCATTGGGCTTTAGGTGATCTGGAGCCTTGGCCTTGCCCTTATTTTTCTTTGGGCCTCGTGGTTTCAGGTCCGTACCCGTAAGCATGACGAAGGTTTTAAGCTCCAGTTTCAAGTCCTTCTCTGCTTGCTTTATCAGATTATGCAATTCTGCTAAAGTAGCTAAAGTAGCTTTTTTATTAGACAGATGAAATTTGGCACATGTCCACTAACAGATCATTCCTTATACCTTGTTTGAAATAAGGCACATGACACTTGGAATCTCACGGTATGAACGGAAGTTGCATACAACTCCTTCAAGTGAAAGATGATGGTTTGAGCATCCATATCTTCGTGAGCTTTCTGAAGTTCGTCCGACATAGAGCCAAGCATTATGCAAATTGCTTGCTCATCATCATCGATGTGTTTCTTCTAAGCATCAAATGTATTTTTGTCAGAATCTTTGCGGGTTCAGGGGGCAATGGTATTTCAAGAACATAGAAAATCTTTTCTTGTCGTAAGATAATTTTAATGTTTCTAAACCAGTCATTGTAGTTGTCCCCTTTGAGCTTATGCTCATCAATGATGGAACGAAGTGATACTCTGTTTGCCGTTTGAATGTTTGTGAAATATTTTAACCCACCAGTTAAGAGAGAATGTTAAAATTAGGAATATGTTTTCATTAATGTTTCATAATAACATGGGCTTTTAATATTATGAAGTTGCTCCCACTCAATTGTTTTAAAATTTTAAGGAAATCGCATCAACCCCAATATGATGGATTTCTTGTGGGCAAGGATCTCATTATCATCATTTCATAACTCTGACTAGGGTCGGTCGTTATAAAATACGATAATTAGGTAGGTTCCCAACCAATTTATGATATAAATCATAATTCCTTGATCATTGGGTTGGGCAATCAAACATGCCATAGCTTATGCTAGTCCTTGTGGACACCCAATCTTTGCTACTAAGTTATAAGACCATGCCTAAGGGTCCCTGCGTCTTATGACTCAGAAAAGTCAAACCATTGTCAATAGTACGATTTAGGGACAAATTGGTATTGGTCAGTCTGGTAAAGCCTAGTTCTGCCAATACGGTTTAAGCTTTTTGGGTCTATACTTTATAATAGGAGGCAAATTTTAGACTTAAATTATTATTTATGATTTTAGCAAGTTTAAGCGAATAAATGTCAAATGGATTCCTCCATTGAAAATTCCCCAGAGGGAGGGTGGAGCAAACTCTCTTAAATACCCTTACCTTTTAGGCTCTTATTGCCTTGGTGACAGGAATAAACAATAGATCTTCCAAATTAGTCCAACACTTTAAATATGCTTTAAGGTAACCTTTGAGTAAATGATTATCTAGATGTCTTCACAGCTTTTCCTTTGGTTATAAAAAGGTAGTGAGTGAAGGAAGACATCAAATCATTATCTAACTCTAGTAATACCTTGGTTAAATTAACTTTAGTTTGGAAAGTTTTATTAACGCCTTGGTCTCACCCCACTTGTATCTTTTATAATGTCTTTTATTATAAACAAGTGATTTATATTTATTGTGCTTAAAGGTAATAAATCTCTAAGTTCAGCATGAAATAATTACTTAGCTAAGGGATAAGCAATACACTATTTATTTCCTTAGAAAGTCTCTAGATGCTTGCACCCTAAAATAATCATGTCAATTCTAATCATACATAGAATCATCAAGCATATGAGTTTTAATATGTTGGAATTATTTTAGGCATTAAATAACTTTGATTAATATTTAATTATGATATTGCATTTTATTTTATTCAAATAAATTTACTATTCACATTTTTTTTACAGATGCGTGAACTTTAAATGTAATTTCACAATTCAAATCTTAACCAACTCATGCAAAACTTGTACCTAACATTAAGTTCAGGGTGTTAGCTTTCCAACGAGCTTTTACACACCCAATTTCGAGTTCAAATGCGAGAGAACTAATAAAAAAAAATCGGCACGCTGATACCACTGTTCGGAAAGCGGCGGCCGCGAGTGCGCAACGGAAAATTAAAAATTATGATGGCCCTATCCCTTTGCCTAAGACCCATTTGTTTTGATTATTCTACAAGCCTAGGCATGTTACTATATATTCTAAGCATAAAAAAACTCATAAAACATGAAAAGAACATAAACCTAAACATGCTAACTATTATGAGAACTCTAAATAAAATAATGAAAAAAAAAGACATACTTGAACCGAAGACTCCTCCAGTCCTCCCTCAAATCTACAAGTTTTTCTTGAACTCAGCAAGCTCTTCTACGTTCCAAAGAGCCACCCAAGTGTGTGGCCTCCAAAAGTGCACACACCAAAGCCAAAACTCAACGGCAAGACTACGCCTTGAGTGCACGGGTATTTTGCCCTTGGTGCTAGCTTAGGCAAATACCTTAAAAATTTTAACTTGAGATTCCTCTAGTCAATTAGACTTAAGGATCCTCAAAATCAGTGTCTTACTCTTTAAACTTTAGAGTTGCCCACTTATATAAACCCAAAAAATGAAAGGTTTTGGTGTAAAAATTTGTAAAGAATTCTTTGGGTTTATATAGGTGCTCCAAAGACAACAAAAATTAATTAAGAATCCGATGTGGGATAAATGCTAATTTAATCTTAGCCATTGGATCTCAATTTAGTGGTTTAATAAGATTATAAAACCCTAATAAGAGTTTGGGCCGAATTGGAATTCAAAACAAATAACAAATAAAAAAAAGTGCCATCTGCGCCTTTTATTTATTTATTCCAATTACCAAAGTGGCCTATGTCATTTTCACCAATCCCTAAGCCACTATGGAACCTCATAAATGATCTGTCAATAATTAAACACATTGAACCATTTATGAACAATTCCTACAGCAATTATATATGCTGTTAAATTTATATTGTGCACTGTTAACCATTGATTTTGACTTTGTTGTGTGTGACCCTTTGGGTTTCCCCAAGTTGGACACGAAATGAATCGTGATAATTTAATCGAACAAAATTATCCTCCGATCATATGGTCGTTCGATTTCAATAACCAAGGTGACATCTAGTAACATGCCAAGACTCTCAAATGAGAAGGAAAGATATATACCCATTTTGTATGTAATTTACATATGATACGGTCCCTCATCTACCTGTATCCCCACCTTTTGACCAAAGGTATGGAAAGTGTCTACGCATATGGTCAAAGGTATGATGTTGATAGTGTCATGAATCATGCTAACCCAAGAATCTCACATGATTCTACCGCTGCGGCCACAGTCTCAAGCACTGATCACACATATCAACCGCGAACTGGAATACTACTCTTATAAGAAAATATTATCCAAGAGAGTGGCGATTCTCTATTGTATGTTCTTACAAACTTATGTGTTTTAACAAATGACCCAATCATACCCTTATGACCGGATCTTTGAAACCGGGGAAGGATAATGTCAAAGTTATTTATTCCACACATAAGATTGTAAAGACCTCAAGTCTAAGGACTAGTCATACAATCGATACATGAAAGTTCTCAGAGACACATGGGATAAAAACTCCATGTAAAAACTTTTGGCGGTCAGTTCGATGGACACGAGCAACTCATGCATCCATGTGATACACCAAACGGATGGATCTCCGCTAGTAGCCTATGAGATCGGCTACCCCACTTAAGGGCGGATCATATCATCATGCTAGTCTCTCCGCTTTGTGAACATCCAGATTATTCACAAATTTATGACTAGGAACGTTTGAGAATAATGATTCTCATAAGGCGTGGAAGCCATCATCTTATTACTCCAAAGGCTTTATTACAGTGTTTGATGATTCATATAATTTATGTAAGACACGTATAATAAAGATTGCTATTTTATTAATTAATGAAAAATATTACAAATACATGTACATATAGCCCATCCATAAGTTGGGTATAGGGCATATACCTTACAATCTCCCACTTGCACTATGGCCAACTAGTATGAATCTGGACATCATACTCTCGGGTCTGCCTATCATGCTTTTGTTGAGTTAGTCATTTAGTCAGAGAATCTGCAAGATTATCTTATGTGGGTATTTTCTCTATAATAACTTTTTTTCTCTCAATAATCTCTCTGATGAGATGAAATCGCATGAGTACATGCTTGGATTTCCGGTGGGACCTGGTTCCTTTGATTGAGCAATGGCGCATGTGTTGTCACAATACATTGTGACGCCATTCTTTATCGCGGGAATCACTTCTAGCTCCGTGATGAACTTCTTTATCCAGACTGCTTCTTTAGCTGCCTCAGATGCTGCAATATACTCAGCTTCAGTGGTGGAGTCCGCTGTAGTTGACTGCTTTGAGCTTTTCCAACTGACAGCACCGTCATTAAAAGTAAACAGATATCTTGTTTGCGATCTGTTGTCATCCATATCGGTCTGAAAGCTCGCATCATAGTAACCAATGACTTTCATCTCAGAACAATATCCGTATGTCAAAAACACATCCTTATTTCTTCTCAGATACTTGAGGATTGTTTTGACTGTTGCCAAGTGTTGCTCACCAGGATTTGCCTGATACATGCTCGTTATGCTAAGAGCATAAGAGACATCAGGTCTTGTACATAGCATGGCGTACATGATCGATCCTATTGCTGAAGCTTAAGAGATCATACTCATACGCTCTCTATCTGAATAAGTATGTGGACATTGCTCCTTAGATATTTGATTTCATGACAAGTAGGTAAATTCTCTTTTGGAATCTTCCATTTTGAATCTTTTCGAAACTTTATCTATGTATGTAGATTGAGAAAGTCCTAACAACCTCTTAGATCTGTTACGGTAGATTTTAATGCCGAGGATGTAGGCCGCTTCTCACAAATCTTTCATGGACAAATTCTGAGATAACCATTGCTTGGTGGCTTGCATCATGGGAATATCATTCCCGATGATTAATATGTCATCGACATATAATACAAGAAATATAACAGCACTCCCACTACTTTTCCTATAAACACAAGGCTCGTCTACATTTCTGATGAAGTCAAATTCTCTTATTGTCTCATCAAATCGTATATTCCAACTTCTGGAGGCTTGTTTAAGTCTATAAATGGATCGTTTAAGCTTGCATACTTTATTATGATCATCCTTATATGCAAACCCCTCAGGTTGTGTCATATAGACTTCCTCTACGAGGTTCCCATTAAGGAAAGTTGTTTTGACATCCATCTGCCAAATCTCATAATCAAAGTGTGCAGCTAGTGCCAGTAAAATTCGAATGGACTTTATCATTGCAATAGGCGAGAAGGTTTCGTCATAGTCAATTCCATGGATTTTTCTACAACCTTTCGCCACCAACCTAGCCTTATAGGTTTGGATGTTACCTTCTGCATCAGTTTTACGCTTGTAAATCCCCTTGCAGCCTATAGGTTTATCCCTTCATGTGCATCCACCAAGTCTCATACTTGATTCTGATACATAGAGTCTATTTCGGATTTTATGGCCTCAAGCAACCTGACAGAATCAATGTCACGTATTACTTCGTCATAACTGGTGGGATCGTCATTATCAATGACATAATCATGTTCCTCATCAATATGGAAACCATATCTTTCAGACTCATATCTTTCCCTATTAGACCTTCTAAGTTCATAACCTTGTGGTTGTTCCGTGGCTGGCCTTTTGAGAGGCATGGGGTTTAATCTATGTTAGTTTGTTCTTCTAGTACCTCATCGAGGTCAAGTCTACTCCCACTATATTTCTTGAGAAGGAATTCATTCTCTAAAAATTTAGCATTTCATGAGACAAATGTTATTTGTTCATTTGGGACGTAGAACACGTATGCTCTTGAGTTCAAGGCACATCCTATAAACTTACATTTAACTGCCCTATAACTGTCGGATGTCCGTACGAAGCACATGTCGGATGTCTGGTAACTAGTCTCTATAATCGGACATACATGACCTAGTCATAATATCCCGATAACTGCAGTACTTAAGAGCACTAGTACCGTATCCTACGTGACATCATCTCCACTATGACTGGAGTGATACTTCCGTCTTGACATCACACCCAATACACTACGATTCTGATATACCTAGCAGAGGCGTACACAGAACCTGTTAAAGCCCTGGACGACCAAAACTAAAGCATACCGATTATCGCAAGTATTAGCGATGCAAGTCTCAGGTTAAGACTAAATACACCTACCCTGATTTCGGACTTCCATAGACACATAGTCATACTACCAATGGAATTCCGAGGGGTCTATCCAGAGCGAACCTGTTTTCCGTACCATCGGTAAAACACAACCTCCTATTACACTTGCATGAGTATCCTATACCCAAATATATGAGAACTATGCCGTTATGATCTCACATAACACGCACAAATGTAATACTAGTCTATTCTGCATTATCGATGTCCAGTCTCGATAATACTACGACTAGGGATATTTAATGATTAATCCTTCGTGGATTGATACTGTCTCATATCATCTCAATCCAGGAACTAATCATAAGGACCTCCTATCATTTATACATCTAGGTGATCTAATCACAAATGATAAGAGTGCAATCTCCTTGTCACATAGTTAATTTGTACAACAACACCATGATCTATACAAATAGTGACGCTATGGGTCATAACTGTCCAACACTTCATTCCTCATTCAACAATCCCCACTCTACAAGACCTGACAATGGTCAGTGGTATTCTTCATTCCTCATTCTACAAGACCTGATAAAGGTCAATGAGGGTCTTCATTCCTAATTCTACAATCCTCACTCTACAAGACCTGACAATGGTCAGTGAGGGTCTTTATTCCTCATTCTACAAGACCTGACATAAGTCAATGGGGGTCTTCATTCCTTATTCTACAATCCTCACTCTATAAGACCTGACAAAGGTCAATGTGGGTCTTCAGTCGAATGGAGTCTATAGTTGATGACAATTTATCCATGTAGTATGAAAGAGATGACAATCCTTCCATGTAAGGTCGAGTGGAACCTCAGCCAAATACTAAACCTTCATCCTTGTCACGTCGAATGGCACATTTGCCTCAAGCTGTACACACGTCTGGGATCCACAAAAAGTCTCAAGCTACACACATGTAAATGTCGAATGAGAGGCACATCAAACCTCAAGCTATACACACATCTGAGATCCACAACAAGTCCCAAGCTACACACATGCAGATGTTGAATGGGACGCACATCAAGCCCCAAGCCATACACGCGTCTGGGATCCACAACAAGTCCTAAGCTACACGCACGTAGATGTCGAATTGGACTCCCATCAAGCCCCAAGCCATACACATGTCTGGAATCCACAACAAGTCTCAAGCTACACAAATGTAGATGTCGAATGAGATGTATGCTTCATTCTGAGTCTTCATTTGTGTATGTCGACTGGGATGTCTTAACATTATATCTTCATTTAAGCATGTCGACTGGACTGTCTTCACACCAAGTCTCCATACATGCATGTCAACTGGAATGTTTTCACACCTAATCCTCATTAAGGTAGTGTTGACTGGAATATTCCTGTAAAGTCTTCATACATGCATGTCGACTGGATCATCTTCACACCAAATCCTCATGTAGTGTCAAGTGAGATGTCCTTGCCAAGTCATGTATGTCAACTGGAACATCTTCACACCAAATCCCCATGTATTGTCAAATGGGATGTCCTTACCAAGTCTTCTTACACGCATGTTGACTGGAATGTCTTCACAACAAGTCTTCATTAGAGTATCGAATGGGATGTCCTTACCAAGTTTTCTTACATGCAAGTCGAATAGAATGTCTTCACACCAAGTCTTCATTAGAGTATTGTCCATCGAGACATCCTCATCATGCCAACTCTTCATACACATAGTGTCGACTGAGACATCTTCCTCATGCCAACTCTTCATACATGTAGTGTCGACTGGGACATCTTCTTTATACAAACTCTTCATACACGTAGCGTCGACTTGGACATCATTCTCATGCCAAGCCTCCATACACGTAGTGTCGACTGGGACGTCCATGTCAAGTCTTCATTAGAGTATTGTCCATCGGGACGTCCTCCTCATGCCAACTCTTTATACACGTAGTGTCGACTAAGACATCCTCATCATGCCACCTCTTCATAAACGTAGTGTCGACTGGGATATCCTCCTCATGCCAAGCCTATGTAGTGTCGACTAGGATATCCCCTCAAGCTAGATATATTGCTTCATCATATATCCTTTTGCCCAAGACCAATTTGTTTTGATTATTCTACAAGCCTAGGCATGTTACTATATATTCTAAGCATAAAAAAAAACTCATAAAACATGCAAAGAACATAAACCTAAACATGCTAACTATCATAAGAACTCTAAATAAAATAAAGAAAGGAAAAGACATACTTGAACCGAAGACTCCTCCAGTCCTCCCTCCAATTTACAAGATTTTCTTGAACTCAGAAAGCTCTTCTACGTTCCAAAGAGCCACCCAAGTGTGTGGCCTCCAAAGGTGCACACACCAAAGCCAAAACTCAACAGCAAGACAATGCCTTGAGTGCACGGGTATTTTGCCCATGGTGCTAGCCTAGGCAAATACCTCAAAACTTTTAACTTGAGATTCCTCTAGTCAATTAGACTTAAGGATCCTCAAAATCAGTGGCTTACTCTTTAAACTTTAGAGTTGCTCACTTATATAAACCCGAGATATGAAAGGTTTTGGTGTAAAAATGTATAAAGAATTCTTTGGGTTTATATAGGTGCTCCAAAGACAACAAAAATTAATTAAGAATCCGATGTGGGATAAATGCTAATTTAATCTTAGCCATTGGATCTCAATTTAGTGGTTTAATGAGATTTAAAACCCTAATAAGAGTTTGGGCCGAATTGGAATTCAAAACAAATAACAAATAAAAAAAAGCACCATCTGCGCCTTTATTTATTTATTTATTTATTCCAATTCCCAAAGTGGCCTTATAGTCATTCACCAATCCCTAAGCCACTATGGAACCTCATAAATGATCTGTTCAATAATTAAACACATTGAACCATTTATGAACAATTCCTACAACAATTATATATGCTGTTAAATTTGTATTGTGCACTGTTAACCATTGATTTTGACTTTGTTGTGTGTGACCTTTTGGGTTTCCCTCAAGTTGGACACGAAATGAATCGTGATATTTAATCGAACATAAATTATCCTCCGATCAGATGGTCGTTCGATTTCAATGACCAAGGTTGACATCTAGTAACATGCCAAGACTCTCAAATGAGAAGGAAAGATATATACTCATTCTGTATGTAATTTACATATGATACGGTCCCTCGTCTACTTGTATCCCCACCTTTTGACCTAAGGTATGGAAAATGTCTACCCATATGGTCAAATGTATGATGTTGATAGTGTCATGAATCATTCTAACCCAAGAATCTCACATGATTCTTCCGCTGCAGCCACAGTCTCAAGCACTGATCACACATATCAACCCGCGAACTGGAATATTACTCTTATAAGAAAATATTATCCGAGAGAGTGGTGATTCTCTATTGTATCTTTACAAACTTTATGTGTTTTAACAAATGACCCAATCATACCCTTATGACCGGATCTTTTGAACCGGGGAAGGATAATGTCAAAGTTATTTGATCCACACATAAGATTGTAAAGACCTCAAGTCTAAGGACTAGTCATACAATCGATACATGAAAGTTCTCAGAGACACATGGGATAAACAGTCCATGTCAACTTTTTTGGAAATGATAACAAAAAAATTTTCTTTTTTCACAACAAAAAAACTATCCTCTAATGAATTTTATACACATTGGAATTACACTAAGATGGAAGCTTAATTGGAATGAATAAAATTTTTCTTCTATGATTGGTCGATATAAACACAACAACTTCGAATTGGATAAGTTTCTCCTCAACTTTCGACAGTCATTTCAATGGACACGAGCAACTCATGCATCCATGTGATACACCAAACGGATGGATCTCCGCTAGTAGCCTATGAGATCGGCTACCCCACTTAAGGGCGGATCATATCATCATGCTAGTCTCTCCGCTTTGTGAACATCCAGATTATTCACAAATTTATGACTAGGAACGTTTGAGAATAATGATTCTCATAAGGCGTGGAAGCCATCATCTTATTACTCCAAAGGCTTTATTACAGTGTTTGATGATTCATATAATTTATGTAAGACACGTATAATAAAGATTGCTATTTTATTAATTAATGAAAAATATTACAAATACATGTACATATAGCCCATCCATAAGTTGGGTATAAGGCATATCCCTTACATGAGAGAAGTATGTCGATTCGATCGGATGATGGTTTATGTTGTCAATCGGAGCAAATGGATTTCTCCCTAAGTTGGAGTTTTGTGAAGGAATTTTTTTCTTAAAGTAACCAATGAATACTTGTTTGGGAAGCTATGATGTCCCCAAGGTGATAATGGGTGGCCTATGGCTCTTTTTTTATGGTCTAATCGCATCAAGTGACACATTATTGAGATATATTGCTAGTACATCATTTATTAGGTCGATTGGGAGGATTTAAGATTCTTTCATTGTGATGGTTGGTGGAGCTTCCTCTATTATTGTTCTTCTTATCTTCCTCCTACCTGATCTCAATGTGGGCCCCAGCCATGGCTTGATCCATTGTGTAGCATCGAAATTTAGTTAACTAATTGTAGATTCCACTTTCTGAAAGTAATCCATTTCTGAATGCTTCCACTGCAGTAGGCTGATGGAGATCTGTGATTGTTATCATCTCTTCATTGAAGCGAGCCACGTAGCTTCGCAAGGGTCCCCTCTCTCTTGCTGGATGACATTGAGGTCATTGGTGGTCTTCTCAAGTTTGCAAGAACCTGTAAAATACTCCATAAATTTGTCTAGTAGTTATTGGTACGACTCAATGGATATGTATGGTAGGTTTATGAACTAGGTGAGGGTTGGACCTCCCAACGTTTCTCCAAATCCTCTGCACATTCCAGCTTCACATTGGTTTGGTTCCAAGCCAGTTAACATCATCTTATATTTGTAGTGTATAAAATGGTCGTCCGGGTCCGTGGATCCATCATATAGCTCGATATCCGACGGGCTAAACTTTCGCGGTAGCTCGACAGATGCGATTGTCTCCACAAATGGAGTTTCTGAAATCATTCATGCTCTGCTCTTTCTAATTGGTAGTCTCACCCCGGTAGTATGGACATAACTGCTTCTTTGAACTCCATCATTTCCCTTCTTATGGTGGATGCAACTTGATGTGTTTGGTCGAGTGAGGATGTCATCGGATTCCTGGGCCATGGTCACTGGTGGGTTATCATCTGTCACTCCGTTAAACATGGGTGGGACCGCTAGGTTGCCAGGTTGATCTGGAACGTCTCGAAACTGTGAGGTCCAAGAGATTTGCTGTAATTGTCTGTGCATGTTTGCTTTAGAGTTTCACATGATCTGGTTCTCCTCTTTCAAAGTTCGTAACCGTTCTTGGAGCGTGGCTAATTGTGCTGCCATAGGGTCTGGTGTCTGTTCATTGGTAGAGGTCATAAGTAATCGTGCTTTTTGTGACCGTAGTCTGAGTGAACTTTGCTTACTATGAATTGCTAAGGCCCCACGAGGGGCGCCAAATTATGGATGTTGGTTTTCACCCGAGGTCCACAATCAAGAATTTTCAAGTTGGGGCACTAGCGATCCTGCAAAACAAAGGTAGAATGAGCAGGAGTACTGCCCACCGGTATGGTGGGTGACGTAGGCACTCCGACGCTCAATTCAGTAGTGAAGATGAGTGGTAAATAATAGAAGAAGAAGGTCGGAAGTTACCTTGACTTCTGGCGATGTTTAGAGAGTAGAAAGCTTTGAGAGCTCAAGTTTGAGAGCTAAGACTTGCCCCCCCCTCGCTTGGATTACCTCCTCTATTTATATGCACTTGAGAGGTGTGCAAATTTAATACATTAATTGTCTGTCCGTTGGATGCTGGGAACAGTTGATCAATGAATGGGGGAGTTATGAGTTCGAGCGTTTCGTGGGTTTGCAACTGATGAGTTAGGAGGCCATTTTGGTCAGATTTTTTCTTGAGTATGGGCTTGTGAAAAAACTTGGACCAATATAGGCTTACAAACGAGCTTTCTCTGAGGGTTTTGGGTTCTTTAGACTGACGGGTGATGAGTGTCGGACCTCCCTTTGTGCGTGGGCTTGAGAAGGTAATTGGGGCCCAAGTCCATTCTAGGTACTGTTTGGGGGGTTTGGGGTTCATTTGGTATAGGGCCTGAAGCGAAAAGTCAAAAATACCCTGAGCCCAAATTAGGTCCGTACAATAAATATCTTTTATTATTTATTTTCTATTTTAGAAGGCGTACAAGATATGATTGGATTGTTACAAACGTGACGTGATACCACCGTTATATAATAAAATTTTTCATACACCGTATATTATACAAATATGTGTATTAAAAAAGTATAAAAGACAATATATATATATATATATATATATATATAAATTAATACACATGTAAAATATTGTAATCGTTTTTATTCCAATTATTCTTTTTCTGGATGCCACTAGCTAGAGTTCCCAAGGAACATTATAATGTGTAATGTTGGTTTCTTGTCGGGGTTAAAATAGAAAGATATTATGTAAGATAAGATGTTATCTAATCTTAATTTCATTGAATCAATATGACATCTAACTCTTTGCAGGAAAAAATAAATTGCCATCTATTTGATCTTGATAAAGATAAAACTCTAGTAGCCAAACATTTTTGTTTTATTTTTATAAGATTACCAAAATGATAAAACTTGCAATAATATTATTTTATGCTACAAGTCATATTTCATCATTAGTTGACACTTAATATTACATGTGTAACGTTTTATGTTTTTATTGTACTGATATTTAATCTAAATATTGTATATCAGCTTTCATATATATCTAATTCAGAAGTATCTGAATCTATTTCCATACGTTTGGGGAAAAAGTGGTAGTTGCAAATTGCAGCTAGAAAAGGGACGTTACGTAGGTCTGTTTGGTAAAGAGTATTGTTAAAGAATATAAGTTAATTTATAAGTTATGGAACAAATTTTAGAATATAAGCTAGTATCGAAAAATAATCTCATATTATGAAATTATAATTTTATGAGCATTAACTCTAGTATTAAATAAGGCGTTTGATTGAGCATTAAAACACTAACGTTAACTCTCTACCAATGCTCTATCAAATGGATTATAAGTTGCCTTGAATTATATAGAGCCCTAAACGAATTCTTTAAATTGAACCTCTACTGATAAATGATTAAAGAAAATATAGGTCATATTATATATTAAAAATTAAAATTTATCTTCTCAAGACCACCTCTGATTGAACTAGAACCATAATAGCAAGGCATGTGAGAAACCCTTGAATCCTTGATCGACAATCAAAAGAGGAAATGTGAAGGAGCGACAAAAGAAGTGTGTAAAACTGATGTAAATATCACTTGTGTAAACTTGGTCTGTCTCTGTCCAATGCAAGTAAAAAAAAAAAAAAAAAAAAAAAAGGAAATTGTGGTCAAATATAGCAGCTGCTAGCCTACAAATAATAATAATTAAAAAAAAAAAAAAGTAGTACCAAATATAAAAATTTATCTCGAAGATGTTGATGTACGTAATATTTCCTTAATTTTTTCAAGATTGGAAAACAAACCCTAAAAATAAAAATAAAAATAAAAATAAAAAATAAAAAATAAAAAGAGAAGTGGTGCATGAGAGATTAAGGGTGAGGAGAATGGGCTTGAAAATCACACCAAACATGGGTTTCTGTCTTCACTTCACATTCTTGCATATGGGTAGGTTTCCTATGTGATGTGAGCCACGTACCCATGTCCACATTACTTTTTTTTTTTAATTATTGAAAATTTCGCCGCTAAACCACTCATTCCGGACTTAAATAAAGCAGATAAAATCTCCGACTGTTTCATACTCTTACAAGAAACGGACTCTCTGGATTCGAACTCATGACCTCAATGTGAGATCCCGAGTCATACACCACCAAGGCACGTCCCTGGGGACCCATGCCCACATTACAACAATTCAACAAATACATTATCTAAAACAATTAATTTTCATATAAAAACAAAAGAAATTTGTATTCAATTTCTGAACTAATTTTAATGTTAAGAAAGCTACATTCTACTTGTCCCTTTGCGGCTGCAATATACCATCATCTGAATTGGGCCGAATTTTGCAGTCCTTGTCCTGGATAATTCATTAAAGTAAGAAAATTGAGTTTTTTTGTTTTAAAAAATATATTTCAATTTATTTATAATTTAAAACTCGGACTTCTATATACATAAACTATATATTGTCCGTGCCTCTAGCACGGTGTTACAGAATTTACAGAAAGATTAAGATTCTGTTATTTGATTTGTTTGTTAATCTTCAGAGATATTCTATCATGAAATGATTTTATTTTTTAATTAAATGATTTTATTCTTTAATTTATTTGGTAATTTCATTTTCCTTTAATAAATGATTTTATTTTTTAATTTATTTGATAGTTTTCATTTTCCATTTTTATAGAAATTCTATAATGGAATGATTCTTTATCAGCAATTAGATTATAATGAAATGATCTGAGACGCCAATTAAGCCACATAAAGATAATATTTGGATACATTATCTCTCTTAATCCTAACCATTGGTTGTCTTCTCTTTCCTCTCACTCATTGTGCTTTATAATATAGATGTTGAGAGAGAGAGTTTAGACCATTGGCAGTTATAAAAAAAAAATATTTGGGTTATGGTAATAACACTACTTTTTCATTTAGATTGTTATATTATTATTACCCATGTTAAAAGATGAGCCAAAAAGAACAATTTCACCCATTACAAAATAGAATATTGTTAAAGAAAGCAAGACTAACGACTTAAAACTCTCCTGGGTCCCAACACATGCATTGATTGATTTGCCCAGAAGGCTGTGCAATATGTTCTTATATAAAGCCTTGAGCTCTCACACTCGAATCCCCCACATCTCCAGCTGCTTGTTCTCACAGACATTTTCACAAACACTTTCCATTCTAAGACTTGTCTGAAACGTTTCACTTTTGCTCCGCCATGGCCAGGCCACAACAGCGGTATCGCGGTGTCCGTCAAAGGCATTGGGGCTCCTGGGTCTCTGAAATCCGCCATCCTCAACTGTAATTCTCCTTTTCAAACTTCATCATTACTAAGCATTTCTCCTTGGCTCCTATTTGTACCAAAAGCGTTTCGTACTTTTTTATTTGCATGAAAGAAACGTTTCTTTAATTTCATACTTTCATATCATTTTTTGCATATACCTTTTTTATACATTTTTCTTAATTTGTGTTATTAATATTCTTACTAAAAAGAAACGTTTCTGTGTAATTTTGTACCGCAGAAAGACGAGAATATGGCTAGGCACATTTGAGACAGCAGAGGATGCAGCAAGAGCATATGATGAGGCAGCAAGGCTCATGGGCGGACCAAAAGCACGTACCAATTTTTCACACAATCCAAACGAGTCACAATCTTCTTTATCTAAGCTTCTCTCAGCAACTTTGGCAGCTAAGTTACACAAATGTCACATGGCATCTCTCCAAGTGACCAAAAAAATGGTACCAAAACAACCGCCGGTACTTCAATTATCACAATGTACAGAACCGATCGCCGGAAAAAGCATCGGAACGAGCGCCGGGTTGCCGGAGACCAAATGGGTAACCGAGGAAAATCAAGTTGGGTGTACAAATAATAATCAACAGTTTAAAGCACTTGAAGATGATCATATAGAGCAAATGATACAGGAGTTGCTTGATTATGGCTCTATTGAGCTTTGTTGTGGCAATTCAACATAAGTTATATATAAATAAATTCTAAAATATCCCATTTTGTAATCGCCATTTGCAATTAAGTTTCTTGTTTTGGTGAATTTTGAATTTGTAGGTCTAGTTTTTTAGTCATTTAAGTGGAGATATTTGAATGTAGATTTTATATAAACTAGTATGAATGAATAAAAAATAATGTGAATGACTCAAAAGGTATTAGGGATGATCATATATAGCCAACATTAAATATGAACGTGTAAAGAGCATATGATGATATCATAATTTGGCTTTTATATTTTCGAATATATGCTTTATTACTTTTTATATATCATGTGTAAATGGAGGAAAAGAATCTACATTCCAAAAGTGCAAAGGGGATGTATTAATTTAGGTAATTATTATGCGTCTATATTTTTTAAAATACATATATATATCAAAAGAAAAACAAAATCACATTGAAATTCATATTTTTTATTTTTTATAAGAGTCCATATTTTTTGTCTTTTAGTAGGCTCCACATTTTATATTGATTATCTGCATTCAAGTTTTGAGAGAGATATGAGATTAAAAAATCAATTTAGACTTTGCCAACTTAGCAACTTCTTATCTTCAAAAGAATTACAGAAAATATATATTTATTGTTATTTTCTGAATATTTTAAAGTTTTTTTTTTTTTTGAATTTTTATTCGGCGTTTTTCAGAATATATTTATTTTCATAACTGGTATTTTCATGGTTTTCTTAAAAACATTAATGAATGAATGAAGCCTAGTCCTGTAATCATCAATCATTTTGTAGAGCCCGTAATTGAAAGAAATATTAATTATAGTAAAATATATTAAAAATGCCAATAATTTCAGCTAATAAAAATACTTCAAAGTCATTAATTTTTAAAGGGTCATTTTCACTCTGAGGACAAGAGAAGACATGTTAATATTAGAATAATTTTTTCTTTAATGATGTTGTCTTGGATCATTGTGTGTCTCTGCATGCAGTGTGTGTGTACAAGAATTTTAACTAGATTTTGTCCATTACTAAAATAATTTTTTTTCTTATAAATAAATAAATAAGTGCATTTAAATGGCTAAAATAGTCGGTATTACATTATATGAGATATAAGGCTCAATTACAATATTTGAATTTTCCGTAGAAAAAATGATTTAAGATCACATATTTTTTTAAAAATTATTTACAAGCAGGTGTATTAAAATGACTTTTTTTTTTTGGAATCAGTGGAAACCCCCCGCCAAACTACCCCTTCTGTGTTTAAGCGGAGCAGATAAAACCCCAGCTGTCCCGGGCTCTTACAAGAAACACACTTCCTGAATTCGAACCCAAAACTCCAATGTGAGATCTTGAACCCTACATCATCAAGTCATTCCCTCGAATACATATTAAAATGACTCATTTTACTATTCTTACACATAGCGGTGTTAATTTAATAAAGAATCTTATATTTAAATATAGGAAATCATGTATAAATCTCTCTCCAACAGCAGTTTGGTTGATGTTGACACATTTATTTCTTCGTGGCCTCTTGTTTTTTTGAAAGAAGAATATCATTAAAATCCAATTAAGTTAACAGATAATGGGAACTGGAGGATTTTCCCTCCAAAAATCAGTAAATGCAAAATTACAAGCTATTTTAGCCGGAGAATGAGCCTCCATATTGCATTCTCTGGAGTTAAACTGAATTTGAAAAAAGCAACTGGTGTCCCTAATTGCCTTATGGATCTCTGGGATGATCCTAAAAATCTCTTTAGAGCTTCTAATATCCCCCTTAATTTGTTCCACCATACTTTTGGCATCCAATTCAATGATGATAGGTAGTAAATGTTAGGGTTGGTGCTCAGAGCGTCCATTCTGATCGTATTTATGTCCAGTTTATGAATACGAACAATTATTTTTTCCATAATATTACATATTTATGGTAGCACCTCTTATTTTTTATATATATTCGATCTAATTTTATTAGATTGAAACTAAATCCAGTTTAGTGATATATATATATATAATATATATATATATATATATATATATAGTGCGCAATTACAATATAAGTTGTAATTGACATTGTGAAGCGTCACTATAAGTTGTATATTCTCAAATAAAGTTTCTGGTCAAGATTTACTGACACGAGTCGGTTAGTAAAATCCGTTGAGACTAATACATGTTGTATATCAAGACTTGGTCTGATGGTTTATCCTAGTGAACCGTGAGTCTTTGGGGACTTGTATAGACATGTAGATGTTTATTTGATAAACATTGAACGACTAACCAAAGATTTCCTAATAAATGGTACACCAACGTCTATAGGAATTGTCTCGAGTAGAGTAGCATAATGGTTCTTAAACTTGAGATGTTACTGTGGATATATGAGTTATCCTCAACACTTTGGTGACTGTCACGTCAACAACCTATTTAGGTCAGACCTCCGTCTGATTATTGGGTGTGGACTGATGCTCATGATATCCGGTGTGTATCAAGATAGAATCTATCAATCATGTGTACAGAGCATAGATATCCTGCACTTGTTTACGATATGTTAAATTTATGGCCATGGTACACTACGGAAATGACTTCTGAATATTATTTATAGATCGTAAATTTATAAGTCTGACAATAGACAAAGTTAATTTCAAATTTGCTCCAAGAGTATGTGTTGACGGGTGATTTTCAAATGGAAAATTTTGTAACCTTTACAAATGTGATCAACCTTCTCTTATATGTTAATGGATATTTAACATTGTTTCCATATCTTTGTGACGCCAGCCCTGCAGGTCTGCGGATTTTTGGCGATTTGACAAGTTCTCTTCCCCAATCTGTCATCGCCGAAAGCAAAGTCTACCCCCTCTTTTCCTGTCACATCACGGCGTAAAAGTACATTGTCAAGCCTTTTCATTGATGATGACAGCCTGTCGAATTTCGAATGTGAGAGTTGATTTTGGAGGGAAAAAATCCAACTACTCTGATCCCACATCGGTCTTCAAGAGGTCGGTCAAGTGACTTGTCGGGCTTCCCAAACTAATATCGTCCTGACTCGAAATATCCGAACTTATCAACCGTTTCTGGGAGGTGAAATAAAACCAAGCCGAGCTGTCGGTCTACTGTGGTCGGCCCCGGCTCTGATGTTGTCGGTTTCTAAAATTCGTGCTGTGTTGCTTCCTCTGGTCGGTCATACTGAGAAACTTTACCCGAGCTCCAACACATACTCTCTGAGCGCTGGTCCTCTGGGTGAGGAGAACTTCGTTTTCTGCCCTTACTGAACTGTTCAGAAACCTTAGCCGCAGAAATACCCATCAACATCTGTCCCCTAGTTCTTAGGTCAAACGAGTATGCGAGTTGGTGTTGAGAACTATGAAAATCAGAAGCGTGTTGCTCGTCCATCAGGTGGCTGTCCTTGGGAAGTATACAGAAACTGCTCTGGTGCCACCTCAGGTCATCCTTAGTGTCTTCGTACGGTCCGTCCTCAAGCTAAAATCAGGCACTCAGTGGGACGTAACCCGACCATGAGGTTGGAGAGACCAGTAGTCTCGGCGGAACGAGTCCAGTCCCGAGCTGAGAAGAACACTTGGCTTTGGGGGAATGTTACGTCCTCAGACCAATGAGACGGACTCGGTGGGATGTAGCCCGACCCCGAGCTGAGAAGAACAATATAGACTCGGCGGAATGAATCCAACCCTGAGCTGGTGGAACAAATCAGACTCGGCCGAACGAATCCAGCCCCGATCTGGTGGAACAAATTAGACTCGACGGAACGAATCCAGTCCCGAGCTAGTGGAATAAAGCAGACTCGGTGGAACGAATCCAGCCCCGATCTGGTGGAACGAAGCAGGCTCAGCGGAACGAATCCAGCCCCGAGCTGGTGGAACATAACAGACTCGGCGGAAAAAATCCAGCCCCGAGCAGGTGGAGCATAGCATCGGCGGAACGAATCCAACCCCGAGAAGGTGGAGCATTTGAGACTTACACGATGGAAGATTTTCAACCTCTGAGACTCTACGGATCCTGGCGCAGGCGTCCCCTTACCGGGTATCGGTGAAAAACAAAAAATAGAACAAGGTAAAGTTAACAAAGTGGAGGTGACTTAGCACATACTCCACGCAAATTCAAGAAAAAACAACAACTCGGGCGCTCCGAGGCAGCTTCCTACCCGATGCCTCCCAAAACAAAATTATGATCCTTACAATTCATTGTCCCGGCTAACCAAACTACGGATACGCCGATCCGAGGCGGTCAGGCAAATCCCCACGGGGGAGGAAGACACCCCGTGTGTGCCCTTCCTGGGTGGTTCTCAACGGGACTCACCAGACGACTTGCAGGGGAAGAAACCTCTCTGGGTCCGGTTTACCCCTTCGCATCGAGCACATCCTAAGAATATTTAACATGACTTTCGCATTCAATTTAAACAACAAGTAAAGTGGACGAGAAAGTTATGTTCATATTCATATGACCTACTGCCCTTCTTACAACTCTTGGTGGGTCATTTCAAGAGAGGCTTTATAAAAAAATTTCTGGTTCTGGCCAGCTCATCTAATAGCTTGGTGGTTCAAAAGAAAAGGTTTACTGGATGTACTTCCTCAACATCTCAGCGTTCCAAGGCTTCTTGAGTCGGGTACCATCCAACTGCTCTAGAAGATAGGTAGTCGATCTTACTATCTCCACCACTCGGTATGGCCCTTCCCATTTGGCGCCCAATGAACCTTCCTCCGATTTTCAGGTATTTAATGTGACCCTCCTTAAAATCAAATCTCCAGGGAGGAAAGATCGAATCTAAACCTTCTTATTGAAGAAACGGGCCATTATTTGTTGACAGACAGCCGCTTTCATAGCCGACTTCTCCCGTTTCTCTTCGATTAGGTCGAGGTGATTCCTGATGAGTTCTTTATTCTGATCGGTCTCAAAATGTCAGACCCGGTGGGTGATCATCATGATCTCTGCTGGAATAACTGCTTCACACCCGTAAGCCAAAGAAAAAGGCGTCTCCCCGGTGGAGTCCTTGTAGGTCGTCCGATGTGCCCATAATACTTCCAGTAATTCTTCGACCCACAACCCCTTACAAGATCCGAGCCGGGCCTTCAAATTTTCCTTGATCGTTTTGTTGGTAGCCTCGACCTGCCCGTTGGACTTAGGATGAGCAGGTGAAGCGAATCTCAAGGCGATCTGAAGATCTTCACAGAGCTTCCTGAAACCCTTGCTATCGAACTGCTTCCCATTATCAGTGATGATGGCTCGGGGAATTCCAAACCGGCATATGATATTCTTTCTCACAAAATCTGTCACCTTCTTCTCTGTGATTGTAGTTAGGGGTTTGGCCTCCGCCCATTTGGTGAAATAGTCAATGGCAACAATGACGTACTTGGCTTGCCCCCGCCTCACTGGCATTGGCCCAATGATGTCCAGCCTCCACTGGGCGAACGACCAGAGGCTGACCAGTGAAGTCAACTACTCTGCTGGCTGGTGATGAATGTTTGCATTCTTCTGGCATCCTTAACATTTCCGAGCTACCTTCATCCCGTCTTGGTGCATGATCGGCCAGTAGAATCACTGCATCAACGCCTTATACGCCATAGACTGCCCCCTGTATGACTCCCATAAATACCCCCATGAATCTCTCTGAGCACACAATCGGCTTCCTCTGTCATGAGGCATATCAAAAGCGGCACAGTATACCCCCTCTGGTACAGTACTCCTTCAATCAGGCAACACTTAGAGCTTCGGTACCTCAGCTTTCTCGCTTCCTTCCTATCTTCAAGGGTCTCCCCAGTTTCTAAGTACTTTTTGATCGGGTCCATCCAAGAGGCCTTCTCTCCTACTTCCATTTCCATTACCTCTGGCTTCCCAACACTCATTTCCTGCAAGGAAATCAAAGGGATGGTTATGGGCTTCTCCGATTTAATGGAGGAGCCAGGCGGGCTAGAGAATCTGCCTGATGGTTACTTTCCCGACCAATCTGCTCAAATTGCACACTATCCATTTCTCCGGCCAACTTCTTCATCTTGGCCATATAGGACACCATGTTAGGCTCTTTGGCCTGAAACTCACCCCTCAACTGCTGGATGGCCAGCTGGGAGTCGCTCTTTACGATCACATCTCGGACACCCATTGTCGTACACAACCTCAATCCGGCCAAAATGACCTCATACTACGCTTCATTATTGGTGGCCTCGAAAGCAAATCTCAAGGCGTATACCACTTCTTCGCCATCACTACTTCGTAAGACGACCCCAGCCCCATATCCTTGTGAACTGACAGAACCATCCACCGAAAACTCCCACTTAGTCTCTGAAACTTCCAAAATCTGGGTTCCAGTAAACTCGGCCACAAAATCAGCTAGGGCCTGTCCTTTTACTGCCACTCTGGGCAGATAGGATATATCATACTCGCTCAACTCCACCGACCACTTCACTAACCTACCCGAGACCTCCGGTTTATGCAAAATCTGCCTCAAGGGATGATTGGTGTAGACCCCCAATAAGGTGGGCTTGGAAGTAGGGTCGTAGCTTCCGGGCAGCTGTAACCAAGGACAAAGCTACCAGTTCATAGGCCGGGTATCTTGTCTCTGCATCTAGCAAGGCTTTGCTAATATAATACACCAGCCTTTGGGTATTATCGGCCTCATGTACTAATACCGAACTTACTGCATGTATAGAAACAGCTAAGTACAAAAATAAAATCTCACCCGGGATCGGTTTAGCCAGGAGTAGAGGTTGAGCTAAGTACTTCTTGAGTTGCATGAAGGCTTCCTCGCACTCTGCCGTCCAGCTGACATTCTTCTTAATCTTCTTGATCAACTTAAAAAATGGGTGACATTTGTCGGTACAGCCACTCGGCCCGTCAAGCTTTGCACCTCTTTGACCGTCTTGAGAGATTTCAAATCCAGAACAGCTTGGATCTTCTGCGGGTTAGCCTCGATTCCTCGCACACTGACCATATACTCCAGAAACTTTCCCGATGCTACACCGAATGCACACTTCTCTGGGTTCAGCCTCATACTAAGCTTTCTTATCAGCTCAAAAGTTTTCGCGAGGTCGGCCAAGTGACCCTCCGGTTCCTTGGTCATCATTATCATGTCATCAACATATACTTTCATGGTTTTACCAATGAGAGGCTTAAAAACTTTGTTTACCAACCTCTGAAATATAGCCTCAGCATTCTTCAACCCGAAAGGCATCACCTTATAACAGTTTGCTCAAATTTTGGTATATGCTTTACCAAAAGGTTAACCAAAGTTTTGGAGGGAAAATATCATTTAATGCCTCCAACTACTCCCATCAATCAACTTTGACACTTGATGGACAAGTGATGTAAGTTGTGATGTGACTTGTGGGCCCCACTTTAATTCAAAATCCGAGTGGGCCCGCAAACACATTCCGGGCTCGGTTTCGTTAATTCCGAATTAACGAATTTTCCGTTGCAACTTAATTAAATCAAATTTAATTAAATAATTATGCCTAGCAAAATTACTATTAAAGTCGCTCGCGAATTAATTCTAAATTAATTCATTCGCCCGAATTAAAATCCAATTTTAATTCCGTTATGAAATCTAATTTCATTTAATATATCGAATATATTATTTTAATCGATTAATTCCAAATTAATCGCTCTCTCTCTTTTAATTGAATTTTATCCTAGATAAATTCTCGCCGTAATTAATCCTAGATTAATTTTGTTCGAGTCATACGTCATCAGTGAATCTCCGGCAAGCGACCCATGAGATCCCTGGATATGTTGGCAGTAAATTCGGTCGTCGGACTATCCGAACATGTGCGTACCCGGTACCATATTCTTACCGATTTACGAGACATGGTTGGCTTCTAGCAAAGCGCCGTGCCTACCCAATTCTCCAGAAATATTCTTTAAGGAATATATAATCTATAACAGGCGTAGTATACGTAGTATTGCGTATTGCGATCCAGTATCAGATGTCACATGCAAGGCCTGGGGCTGGAACAGTGTATGCCCCGTACGAAGCATATATCAGATCACAAGCAACTATTCTCTATAATCGGATAATCATGACCTTGTCATATTATCCCGATAGTTGCAACATAATAGAGAACCGGTTCTGTATCCCTACGTGATCATCATCTCCATATGACTGAAGTGATACTTCCGTCTTGACATCACACCCAATACACTACGATTCTCAATAAACCCAGAAGAGGCATACACAGAACCTGTTAAAGTCCCGAATGACCAAAACCAAAGCGTATTGATTGTCGCAAGTACTAGCGATGCAAGTCTCAGGTTAAGACCAAATACACCTACCCTGATGCGGATTCCCATAGACACATAGTCATACTACCAATGGGATTTCGCGGGGTCTATCCAGAATGAAGCTGTTCCCGTACCATCGGTAAACACAACCTCCTACCACACTTGCATAAGTATCCAATACTTAAATATATGAGAACTATGATGTTATGCTCCCACAATGCGCACAAGTGCAATACTAGTCTATTTCGCATTATCGATGTCTAGTCTCGATAATACTACGACTAGGGATATTTAATGATTAAACCTTAGTGGATTGATATTGTCTCATATCTTATAATCCGGAACTAATCATAAGGACTTTTATCATTTATATATTCAAGTAATCAAATTACAAAATGATAAAATAGCAATTTTCATTGTCACACAGTTAATTTGTACAAAAGCCACAATGTCTTTTACAAATAATGACGCTATAGGTCATAATTGTCCAACACCCGGCCCCTACTGCTTCACATCGTTCTTGATTGA